>JAAIXJ010001852.1:289570-303881 GCA_013403705.1 Heliconius hermathena
GGTTGACCTTCGAAAACACAGTATCAAAGATACTGGAGGAAGGTCACGTAAAAAGCATGAGAACCCCCCGGAGGGCATGTATAAAGAGATTCATGACAGTGGACGAGGCGAAAGAGGTATGTAGAGACCGTTGCGTTTGGCGCTCCGTTCTCTCTGACTACCCCACTAGGGATAAAGCGTAAAGTTAGATATTTAACATATATATCATATTAATCAATATTAACGAAAAACAATAATGACACTTGGAACATCGACGGGCAAGAATAGCGTGCAACAACGACGTGCAACAAAAACGCGCAACTACGACGTGCAACGAGAAAATACGGTATTCGTGCGGTCAAACTCGGTTAATGTCGTAAAATTCCAAATTTTGAGGAAAACTCATCGTTTACCTTTGCCGATATATGTTATGTACCATTGTATATCTTAAAGAAGCCTGAATTTAATAGCAGACATGTTTTAATTCGAATAACTAACTTTTAACTTTCTAAAATCCGAAAATATCGAAAATCCCGGTTTTTTGTAAAATTAAAACCGGGATTTTTAAGACCTATATTTGGTCCGATATCCCGGGATTTTTGAATCCCGGATTGCGACCCCTAATATTAATCCTTGAATAGGTGGTATTGATTTCTTTCTTTGCTTTATTTATTCATCTCAAGTTCAGACCGTTGCGATAGAGTATATTAAATACATCTAATCGAGCAATGAATCATATCTTACTTAATAGTATTCTTGTTATTGACTAGTATAATATAGTATCTTTGTTTAATAGAAAAATATTACTTAGCGTCGCTATACATTTGCATTAATTAAATGCATTCATAGAGTCACGATTCAAAACAGCTCTCGAAATAGTTAGCTTTTTTAGCATTAAAAATAAGACTCACATTTATACAAAATATTGTTGTATGAACATCCTGCCACTCTCATTTTAATATGACAATGGACTTATTCTTATGATTCTTAATTATCCTTCCGTTCTAGAAAAAATATATAAATTGAGCTCGCTGAATTCGATGGTCTACTGCTACTATCTACTGTATATTCTACCTACTTACCTATCTTCTTGGCTGAAATAACCGTTAAATATACAATCGAAAAACTAAATCTTTTTAATTTTTTTTTTATCTCAAGCAATAGGATAAATTCTCTCTCTTTTTCTCTCTTTTGGTTCAAATTAAATTGTTTTTGATTACTTTCTGACTGCTTTATCTATATTCATACAACGAGGCTAGATTGCTTTATGCTATTTATCCAATTTTCTTTGCCATCACACATTTCAGAGACATTTATACATTTTCTGCATTTATCTTAATCAATTTGACGGAAAGTGGGGAAAGGAACTGTCTTAATACTAGGTTCCCAGATTCCGTATGCCTACCATATCTATGTACGGGATGCAGTGTGAAGCTAAAAAGAATCTTATTCAAAATTCCAATGTGATCTCACATCCACACATGTGATCTCAAATCCGCATATGTGATCTGACATCCACACATATGATGTTATATCCAAATGCACGTAAACGCGACATACAACCTGTATGTTCAATTCCTATTTGAAAAAACGAAAAAAAAATTAAAAGATTTCATTTCATGAAAGCATTTCATTTGCTTAATATTTTCATTCATTCATTTTCTCGTGATGCCTCCATGAGCCTGAAAGTGGTGAGCGGAAGTGTTTTAATGGGAGCGGAGTGTCTTAACGCTAGGGAACCTCAAGGTTCCCTAGCGTTAAGACACTCTTGTACATAACTGTTTTTTGTAATACAAAAATGTTAAAATAATTGTTTTATTGTAATTCTGAGTTTAATTTGTTTGCCATTTAGGGAATAATTAATAATGTAGGACAATAAGCTGGTGATCAAAAATATTTTATTCGTATTTTTGATCACCAGCTTTTTTGCTTTAAAATTTTTTCTATAAAAAAAAGCAGACAAGCGCGAGTCGGGCGCGTCCTCCGAGGGTCCCATACAAAAATTGGAGGTCTCGAGTTTTTTCTGAAATTCAGGCTTAGCTTAGCCAGAGCTCTTTTATCTGATACCTCACTTAAGCTAGCGGCTTTAATTCAAAATTTTGCCTCCCTTTTAAAGCTATTATTTTTTGTTACAGTGTCGAAATACGCGGTTTTTACTATTTAAGGCTATTATTTTTCACGAAAAAAAGCGATTTAATCAAGTATAGTTTTCAGTTTTTTCCCGGAATTAGTACTATCTGTGGATGCTACCTGTCAAATTTCATAATTCTAAGTTAATCGAAAGTATCCTGTAATATTATATTAATTTTGATTCCCTTTATTATACAGAAATACGTGTTTTTTGCTATACTCACGGCCATATCTTTTTTTTAAGTAAACGTTGAAATACGTTTTTTATTTTTCAGGAAATCATGGGGCCGTAGATATGAGTATATGGTTTGAATTTTAATTCGATATCTCCAAGCGTTCCTGAGATAAAGGCAGACAGACAGACAGGCAACAATGAAATGATCGTATAAGGGTTCTTTTTTTCTTTAAAAGGTATAGAACCCTGAAAGGGTTCCTTTTGTTCCTTAAAAGTTCCTTTCGGATCCCTAAAAAAAACAATGTTAAATTTATGCAATGGTTTAGTTTTTCCAAATGCAACATGTACCTACCCTTATATATTTTCCAACAGCTAAATTTATTCGTAATTTGCTCTTAAAATTTAATTTTCATGCTCTAATTGCAGTGGTTTAAACTTCATAAACTTTAAGCACGTCATTAAACATTTATAAATAACTTTCAAGGTATGCGGCCTGTAATTAGAATCTTTGAAAATTATTACTGAATTTTTTGTATAGGTGAAATGTTATTATTTTTAATAGATTCGATAAATAATTATTTAATTTTTAAGATATCAACTTATATACATATTATAATATCTTTGATTTTCGCGATTATTACACATTTTAAAAAAGCTTTTATTTTTTATATACATATTGTTTTAAGCTTCGTAAATTTCCGCAAATTCCTCTACTTGCGAGCTTAGGTTACACAGTACTATAGAAAAAACTTCTTTTTTAGCTTCACGCTATCCCGCACACATCAAGGTAGAAAGCACAGCAGAGCGGAACTCAACGCCGCGTTTTGCCTCGACACCAGAGTATTTCTTCGCTCTCTAAATACAAATTTAAGTAAATATTTCATTTCCTCGAATAGAAATTTAACTCCATTCAACACACAATTCCTTCAAAATTCGGCGGAAAATAGGATACGGAGTGCCTTAACACTACGGTCCCTCCGCCTACCCTGCTGTGTGCGGAATACAGCGTTACACTGATATTATATATTTGACAATACTCATATTTTCAAATTATCATGTTGTATAAAAGTACGAGATTTGAGGCCATATTTTAAACGAAACCATGACAATCGAGCAGTAAAACGGGCACGGCGGCCGGCACGCGATACCACAGTTTCGCCATTCGTCGACGGTCGACTACCCACTTACGTACCTTATCGTACTATCGTATCGGGAGCGTAGGCGATTATCTACGGCGATAGAACACCAAGCCTAAGTAGAAAGTATCTCAGAAATCACTTATAGATAAAATTAATTGAGCTAAAACTACTTAGCACGATCGTTCGGCGCTTTATAGCTGAAATATTTAAATAGTTTAATGCTGTTTAAGTTTATTTTTTTAAGATTAATAGTTTAATGCTGTTTAAGCTTCATTTTTGATTGATATAGCGGTTTTATTTACAATTTCTCTTTAAAATACTTGATGAAGATTTCAAACAAAAAAAGGGCCGTGGCTGTATTTAAAGTCACGGCGAAGCAGTTGCGTTGCTCTTGACGTGCGTTGGGTTGAAATTGCCGAGGAATATTCTGTCATTTATAAGAAAATTAAGTTATCTTAAGATATAAATACTAAAAAATAAATAAAATAAATAAGCTTCACGTTGTATCCCGCACACAGCAGGGTAGGCAGAGGGAACCTAGTGTTAAGACAGTCCGTTCCCCACTTTCTGCCGGATTCTGGAGGCATTGCGTGTTGAGTGACAGAAATCAATGTCGCGCTTTGCCTCGACACCAGAGCGAAGAAATGGAAATATAAATTTAAGTAAATATTTCATCTCTTCGAGTGGGGATCGAACCCACAACCAGTCGGTTTTGCAGTCACACTTTGTGCCCCTGCGCCACGACTGGAATATAAATAAATAATAATTTTATTTATTTGTCAACCAATATTACCAAATTATTCATTTCAGCTTTCTTTTTCTAACACAAAGTGTGAAAATTATTTTTTTTATCGTGCTTATTTTGGTTAACAAAAATCGATATACGAATAATTTATTATTCAATAATAATATATCATTCAAATAAACCATTTTATCTTTCAAAATTTATGTTACAATATAAATATTAATAAACAACAAAAAACGATAAATGAAAATAACGGGATTTATATTAGTGTGCTAGGGATCTGTTTGATCGATACAATCAAGTCCTTTGCATCACGCTGCAATGCCGTAACACGATTTATATTTTAATAGCTGTTACATTCGATGTTAAGTTGTATTCACACGATACTATAGCGGTTTTTGTGAACTACGCTATTTAATAATATTCTATATTTTCAATTATGGAGTGAAATTAAATTTCCAAAATTTTGTGGAATAATTGTCCAAATTTATTTACACTTTAAGAAGATACACANTATCCCGCACAGAAAATCTAGTCTAGTCTAGTAACCGTTCCCCATTTTTCGCCGAATTCTAGAACATTGTAAAATGCATCGCATGTTGAGTGGAGGAACTCAATGCTGCCAATGTCTTGATATTAAATGAAAAGTGGACAAGCAAATATCTTACACTGGGTTGTCTCTCTCTCTCTCTGTCTTTCGTGATATTTATTTTTTAAATAATTAGTTAACATAAGATATATCACTGTGAACTTGGTTTTACATAGTACTATACTTTTTTACGATGTGATGTAGTTGTCATTATTTAAATTTTTTCGACAAAAGTTTTATATAAATCTTCAAAATATGCCATTTACAAAATTATTAAAATAATAATAATGTAGAGTTACGAAGTGAAACTCTTCGTGAAAACTATGGGGCTATATAGGGCTATACTATAACATTATTTTGTTCCTGATGTGCAAGTCCATCCCATACCGTCGTGGCACTGTTGGAAGATGTCTGTTATATGTATAAACGTAGTGGTTATCGATTCTATTCTACAAATCTGATTTCTCTAGTACCAGTGTTAAAGAACATTAGTCTCAGTATTAATAAACTTTAAAATACATACAAACAAAAAAATAACTTTGGCTTCGTAGAAGTAATTAACATTGTGGGACCAATCATAGAATAAACCTAACATTATAAAAATAAAACAAAATATTATTTTAATAATTATTACCCTAATTTGAACTTAGAGAAATTTAAAGGAAAACATGAATTATTACGTGACGTACCATACGCACCGGTATCAGTATCTTCATTCTCTTCACAGTAAATTGTCACTTCCTCTTCTGATTCCAATTAAATTTCTGAGTCAGTTTCTTGTGAAGAAAAGTTCAGTATAGTTTTGTTTTTCTTTCACGGTTCACGGTATTTTTTTTGTACGTTTTTGTGTCTTCAAACAACTAAGTCCAGAATTCTTTCTTTTTTTGGGCCTGTAATTTCTCTAGCCGTGTCTTTTTAACAATATTCAAAACTGCCCCCTATATTTTGTTCAAAGCTGCCTCAATGGTATTTGAAAAATATAAACGTTTTTTTTTAAAGTAAAAGTTAAAAAAGTTAAAGTAAAAGTTTAAAGTGGGGAACGGAGTGTCTTAACACTAGGTTCCCTCTGCCTACCCTGCTGTGTGCGGGATACAGCGTGAAGCTAAAAAAAAAAAAGTTAAAACATTATATTAATCTCTAGTTTATTGCATCATATATGAAACATTCTAACTAAAGGAGAAATAAATAAAACCATATACCTTCAATTGGATCTCTGCGATCCTTACGCGTTTATTTAAAAATGCATAAAATTTTAACTCAAAATCAAACTCTCCTCGTAACTCAACGGCTGACTTTCATATATCAACGGTGACAAGTGACATGTGTGCAGTTAGTGCTCCCACTACTCAAAAAAAATGTACTAAAATTTATTTTTAAAATAGCTCTGCTAACACATATTTTCAAAGGTGCCCCTGTTCTAAGCTACCTCCCTCTCCGCTAGAGATACAAAATAAAGATTCTTTTGTATAACAATATACATGTAGATATTAGCATGTGTTAAATATGGAAAAAAAATTAAATCACGTCTTTGGATAATATCGTCGAATCCCACTCATTTCGATGAAGGAAAATTATTATGGACGAATGTTGGTTTCCAATAAAAAAAACATAATTATTGAAACATTTATTATATTTTTAAAGATAAACATAAGAAATAAAAATATGCGAAAAAAGCATAATTAAATTCGTAATAATATAAAAATTAAATATAACACAATAAAATAATATCAGGAATGCTAAGTAAGAAAACTTCCACCAATAATATCACATGGACAAAAAACTTAAATCTAAATAAGTTTTAATATTTCGATAATACACTTAAATATAAGATGAAGAAGAATGAGTTGTCATAACAAAACGTTTCAACTTTTATAAATTTATATAATGTAATAATTAAATTAAATTTATTAAAGATTACTTGTACTGAATTATTATTTTGGAAAACAGCTTCTACTTTTTTCTTGTACAAGATATATTTTGTGTATTATTCTTTAATATATATAAATAAAGTATCACAATTTTTATTATAATAAGATTTTAGATGACAACACATAATACTTTCAGATAGAATTAGTTGTACTTGTGGAGTAAGCAATACAATAGCTAAACAAGAACTTTATAAATGTATAGTACAGTAGAACATGACGCAAATATTATTGACTTAATAATCAATAATATGCATATGCATAATATTCAATAATATGTGACTGTACAAGCGCGAGTTTAACTCATCTCAGTGTTCACAATCATAGAAAAGTATTTGTGGGGCATATAGGTATTAACTTGATCTGACTAAAATTACATACTAACATATAAAAGGCATTTACGTGTTTATAAGTAATACATTTTAAAAAAAGACAATACAGTTGTTATTATTGTAAATTAGCGTGATTTGTCAGATTTTATGTACTTGTCCAAGTCGGCGTCGCTGGCCGGGTCGACTTGAGAGAGCTGACGGAAGCTCTCATCATCTACAAAACAAATTTCATGGTCATCAGGGTCTGCCAGGATGATGACCCTGACAGTGGCTTTGCCAGGAGTGTCCAGAGAGATCAACGGTGTCAGTATCTTCCCTTTGGCCTCCTGAATCTTCTGATCAATTATGGGTTGTTGGTCAAATGGACAAGAGAAAGCGATGCGGCCATATGCTTTTGCATGATTTACTGGTTCACCTGTACCAAATAACAGAAATAATAAGATTTTTGCTGAAATATTATGACCAAAAACATTTTAATTGGAATAATGATATATGGCTGTCATTGAGCTGTGGGACAGCATTTAAATGTAAATGGGAGGGATTTTTATTGATATTGTTTATGTTAGGCAACAATTTTAATAGAGAAGAGTGACTCCAGGAGAAAGATTGTTTGTATTATAGGCATGACGACGGCGTATTTTATCAAAAAATGCTAAATAATTATAATTCCTAAACCTACTAATGGAATTAATGCGCGTTTTATTATGTATTTCAACAATTAAATACATAATTTTAGTGATTTTTACTAGCTGTCATCATGCCCACTATTTATGAAAAATGCTAACAATATCGATATCATCGGCTGAACTCTTACCCATACGTTTAGGAAATTATTTTTTATTATGAACTCAGGATAAAATGACATATTCATAATTCACATGTAGTGTCAGAAAATGCCTTATTGTGATTTATTTATACGAGATAGATATGTGGTACAAATAATCAACTATTTCTGCACCGCACGCGGTTATAGCAATTCGATTCCTTGTTTATTGATATTTCAATATTTAAGGCTACCTGAGAATGAAACCGTAATGTTATGTAATGTATAGCGCTCCTGAGGAATGTAGCTTTGATACAAAAGAAAAAAAAGTGAATCCAACCAGTAGATCCAGAGATCTTAGCGTTTAATAAACAAAANCTTGGCGAGAACGCATGGCTTAGTGGTCAGAGCGCCTGGTCGGTTTCCAGGAGGCGCGGGTTCGAGTCCCGCTGCGTTCAAATTTTTATACGTTTTCTAAATAAGTATTTTTCTTTCCTAAGTGTGGAATAACTACTGATTATTTAAATCATTTTTTAGGTAAAAAAAAATAAAAGTCTGGTATCACTTTACCATAATGTGTCTTTGTGTGAGCGCTACGTGCTTACAGAAAATTCATACTCACATATTTTTATAAGTACAATCGAGTTCACATTATAACGTTTAAAAAAGAATATAATTAATTATTGACAAAAAAACATTTTACTGTTATAAATGCTTGCTTTGTTATTTGTCAAATTTTATTTAAACTTTTTTTTAACTTTCTCGCATGCATTGATTAATGTTTTAAATAAAACAGTAATAAAATATTTTTTAAATATGATTTTTTTGATTGAATATGGATTGATGAAGATTTTATTTACTTACTTAATTAATTTATTAAGACCTCCATTTTATATTATATAAAAAAATACTTATCCATAACTTAGTTTTGCATGTTGCTTAAGACTAACACACTAATTATTATTTGTGATATTACGAGGTAAATATGCTCTACTACGCCATTTTGAATCTATGACGCTATCATATGATATTCGTATTTCATATTCAAGAACTGGCTTGACTGTACTTTAATGTTGTGACTAAAGTTGGGCGTTATAACAAACAACAGATAATATAATTCATTATAAATTTCTAATGTTCTAATCATTATTTATTTTCAACACTGACTGTTATATAAACAACAGTCAAAATATTCATTATCTGCTATAAAATGGCGTGTGGCGTCTCGGTTCGGTAATGATCGGAAATATTTAGTAGTTGTTCGGCCTACATCGACTCCAGTATAACCTCACACAAATATGAGCTTTAACTCAATGGCAGAAAGGCCAAATATTACTTACATTAAAATAACTAATAACAAAAATATTAGTCTGAACTTCGTACATTTTGTCATTGTGTTATATTTACGTTGAAAATAATATAATATATATTACAACAGTTTAAAATAACAGTTAAAAAAATATAATATAATGAATAATGCATTATAAAAATATAACAGTAGCGCCCAACACTAGTTGTGACCGGGCTCGCGGGGAAGCGGTGCGGGGCGTCTATGTGCAGATATCAAAATACGCGTTCTGCGCAAGTCTGCCTCGCGCGCTTCTCATATGAAATAAACATTTTGACGGACTATGCAAAAAGTATCCCTCATACAGCATGGCAGAGAAAACTTATTGAATATCAGAATTCAATAGGATACTTTGTCTCACGAGACTGGGGAAAATGAAAATAATTAATTTTACTAAATGGGGGTCAAATTCGCAACCATCATGTTTACAGTTGCTGAACCAGTGCACTAAAATGGCTTTCAAATCTTAAATTATCTCAACCTTATTATATTATTAAAGACATTTTTATATTTTTCTTTACTATATTGTAATTTAGTAATTATGATTATATATGTTGATAACTTAACATGTTTTTTAAGTATACTGACATTGAGTTATGTTTAAAGTCAAGTAATATTTTCAGATAACAAAAATGACTCTATAGAAAAGTAATGTCTCCAAATAAAAAATAAACATATTACAAATACAAAAACATTATATAAATAATAATATTCTTTAAGTTTTCAAGAAACTAATCTAATAAATTTCATGCACTAAATCATGGTAGCTTAATAGTAAACATGACCTTTAATTAATTAGCAAAGTTATTTAAATAATAAACAAAGCAAATATCTTATTTATCTATAAATATATTTTCTTCTATGACTGGCCTGGATAAAGAATTTTCATTGTCAAGTGCAGACTAAACACATTTGTATAACTAAACATGTACATATACATCACATAATCTAAAATATGATAAAATTTTCCAATGTGATTGAAGATAAAAGAACACCATATCAATAAGTACAAAATTATACTCATATAAAATATTTGTCTAATGTTTGAATTGGAAATTTTATTCTGATGGATGTCTAAAAAAATTTAGTCTTTGAACATAGCAGGACTTAACCCTGTATCGTCTCTTTGAAACTGTTCAAGCATTCTGACCACTAACCCATATATCTTTTTGAAGCTGCATCAAAATTCTTATACTTTTGTTGCAAGTTAATTTTCTTTTTTTAGTGTGGAACAACACTTTGAAAATGTGAAAAATATTTAATCTGATGGTGACTCATAAAAAATAGCACTTTATTTAAAAGAGTACTAATATTCAAGAGAGACTACTTTCATGGACCTCCATTCCTATTCGTACAGCCATGAGCATTGGGTGTTGAATGGCAGAACTTAAAGCCGCAATTTGCTTTGTTTATGGAGCAAGGAAATACAAATATTAAATATTTCTTTTCCTATAGTTGGGATAGAACTCACAACTTGTCATGTATAATGTGATAAAAATTATTACAGTATTTTATTAGTAATTATAAAAATGTATGCAATACTTTGTAAGTAATTATAAAGGTTTAATAAGCATTGTAACAAGAAAATGTTTAGCTATAAAACAAGTATACATTATCTTACCCTTATCCACAGGCTGAGGTTTGTCAATAATATAAAATTTGTATCCACCAGGTGCTTCTACATATTTCAATCCATTTTGTTCCTTAACTGGCCAATTTGCAGCCGCAGCTCTCTTTAAACTCTCACTTGATTGAATTGTCAGGCCATGAAAGTCATTTCCTTGTTCATAATGTGTTATTCCATAGTTGTAAGTTAATTCCACAACAAAGTGTGTATCTTCTGGACCATAACCAATCATGGTTTTACTCCAACGGTTAGCATAAGGCCTGAAACATTACACCATCTTATAGTATTATGCTAAATATATATTTAAGATATTATAGTGCATATGTAACATAAGAATTAAACCAAAGTAATTTGGATTTAATTTTATATAAGAATTAGATTAAACAGTTACCCATTGCAAGCAGCCTCACATCCTTCACTAAATTCTTCATGTCGTAAGACCTACAAATTAAAATAATTTATTTTAATTACAATATAAACTATATAATTACGTGAACACTTATTAGTTCCAGAAAATTACTTGTTCTCGGATGCAGTTAGTATTCAGTGGCCTTGAACATTTCTAGTTGTAGGTTTTAGGCGTTTTAGGTTTATGTTCAATTAAAAAAATAAACTAAACTAAACTGGAATAAAAAGTTAGTAAATTTCCAATGAAAAGTTTTAATGGAAAAATGAAAAATGCAATCTTACCTTCATACCCAGAATCTCCCTGTAGAATTTAGCTGTGAGGGTCCTATCAGCTACTTTAAAAACGAAGTGTAACGCGCGTCCGTTAATCATTTTTGTTTAATATTTATTATTTTTTGAAAATAAAGAGTTATTATTAAATATTGATGATCTAATTTGATAAATTATCCTTAACTATGGCGCAATTCTCTTGGAACTAGATCCCACTCACAAAGCTACACCAATATTAACCAATAACCATTTTAAATGTAAATGTCAACTCACATTTGTCATTTGTCAAATGAAAACACCGAGTACTGAGCTACTAAAACGGCATAGTGTTGATAAACGTAACAAGAGATGTGCCCGACATCGTGATTGAATTGTACGTTAAGCGAGTGAATACTTATTCTGTTTCGTCTTAATCGTATAAACAAATTTTCAATTTTAATTGTTTGCAATAAGGACTAAATCTGAATAATATAATAGGAACTATCTATCATACGTGCAAAATATCATAACAAGATAAAATATGATAAGCAATATTGAGATTGCATTTAAATGTTAAGGGCCTTTAAGTGTCATTGTCGTTTGATATTATATTTATAAAATTATAAAATTGCTCCATTGTAAAAACTTTATCATCCGTAAACAATTTTTTTCTGTGATCTCCTTTGCATACCACTTAAGTACTTGTTTTGATTTTACCACCCTATTCTTTTTTAAATTATCGTTTAAGAAATGACCAGTACATCTCTTTTAGGCTGCAAGTCCTAAGTCATCTTTTAAAATACGCGACATGATTCTAGGTGCTATCATCATCTTTCAAGATAAAATCTTTTGCTTTTGGATAGGATTTCTTCGAATTCTATTCTTAAGTACTTTGATCACTTTTTCCTACGAGCACAACGTGGACGGCCAGATATTTTTCTGTCACAAACAGAGGAGAGGTTTCATTGTAACTATCAAGAGCTTGGTACACAAACGTTTGGCTAATGCCAAGCGTATGGGGGATTTTAAACATTGTATTTGGTTCTATGCATACTTTATGTAATGCAATCACAACAATTCAGTTCTATTTATCACCCCACTAGATTTTAATTTCACAAAATACTTTAGAATATAATGGCGCGAAAGTAAGAAAACACAATGAACAATCGTATAAAAATTATAGATTCCAAATTCAAAAATAATATTTTGTTTATTTTTAATTGTAACAGTATTTATGGCCAGACTAAGTTCTTATCGAATGTCAACATATTAAATTTATAACAGTATTCATGGATACATCTTATGTCTATTTAAAAAAAAACTTTAAGAATCTTACCGAAAATAAAAAAAAATAAAAATATATGGAGATTATAATTGAGAAACACATACGGTTTATACAAAATATATCTAATATTTGAAATATTTTTTTTAATTAAATACCCTTTGAAGAAAAATGTAAAATGGTTTTTGTTTTAGATATGACGTATCCCTATCACGCGGATACCATGTGTCGCCTAGGCCTAGAGACATGCAAGTGATAATAATATGATATTATATTAGATGTAAGAAGATTAGATATCATCTATTGCAGATACGTGAGCGTCTGCTTGCTAAAGGATTTACCTACTAAGTATATATCAAATTAAATAATGCTCACTACTTAATGTCGTGTTAATTTTTAGGGTTCCGCACCTTTTAAGGAAAAAGGAACTCTTATAAGATCACTTTGTTGTCCGTCCATCTGTCTGCCTATCTGTCAAGAGCCTCTCGAGAACTGCCTGTCTCTCAAAAACACTTAGACACATGGAGTTGAAATTTAAACTATATACTCAGATCTACTGTCCCATGATTTCCTGAAAATATCGTATTTCTTAACTTACTTAAAAAAACATATGAACGCTTATAACGCAAAAACGCGTATTTGACACTATAAATGGAATCAAAATGAATAGGGTACAGGTAGTACGAAAAAATTAAAACTATATATTTGTGGTTTCATCATAAAAAATAATAGCTTTAAAAGTCGGCCAAAATTTGGTATTAAAACCGCTAGTTCAAGTGAGGTATCAGATGAAAGGGATCTGGCTAAGCTATGCCTGAATTTCAGAAAACGCTCGAAACCTCCAATTTTTATTCAGAACTCTCGGTGGGCTAGCCAGACTCGCGCTTGTCCTTGTTTTTTAATAATTTTACATGTAATTATAATTACAATATAAGCAAAAAACTAGGTGTGAGATGAGTATTTCAAAATGAATAAAGTCGTCATATATTATAATCTAGTTTGTTTTTCAGCTCGCGTTATATTTTACAGTTTTACATATTACATTTCCGTATCCGAAATCTATAAAAAACAAAACCGTTATAGATTTATTAATGTCTGTATGTCCCTACGTATGTCATATTACGTAATGGTTTTCTATTAGTATTACAGTTGAAATTTAGTAGATTGTTTTAAATAAAAAAATACGACCATTGTTGATATTTAATATTTATAAAATATACATAAAGCTAATTATTTATTACACGTATGTATTTTTGTAACTTTATGTTCTTTTTACGTATAATATACTCTGTTTTATATGTATACTTTATGTATAATATACTCTGTTAAATTGCTGATGTCAGTGAATAATTTAATTTACTCATTCAGAAACAGCCTTAAATGTTAAAGTATTGAATTGAAGGATTCATAATATTCTTTGTAAAATAACTGTAATAATTGCATATTAACTCCTGTACAGTTTTTAAATTAGTTACATATATTATATGAACGAACCAACCAAAAAATCTTTGTATTTACTTGATATTTCTTTCATTTTTATCTCTGTATTGAGCTAATTACGACTTCTTTCAAATGACGACAACTTTTTTTTAATGAACTAAATCTCCACTAACAATTCAA
>JAAIXJ010001852.1:304601-408424 GCA_013403705.1 Heliconius hermathena
GTATAAGAGACAGTTACATATTTTGTTCTTCATTTTATTGTAATATTTTATATAAATATTTCTGTTTGTATTTCTGCATCACATACTTCGCTATAAATATATCTATTACATGTAAATGTATTTGTTGCATTGTAAAACAACTGCAACTGCTGTGACTCACTTTTAATAACTTAGTAAAACGATAAGTCGAACAGATTGCTTTGACATTAATAAGTGCCAAAGCCTACACTTTTTCTACTTTTGGCCACCATGAGCGCTGCGAGCGTTTATAATACTGTCATCTAGTACTACGCACCCTGCCAATATGTTTACGTTATTAGTATCTATGCGTAAATGGATAAACATCGTGAAATGAAAAAAAAAAACCGTCTAAACTGTTGAGGTATCTATGTATTATAGGTATTGATTTCTTTAGGTATGGGTTTGAAATATTTTACACTATATGCTGTTCCCTTAAAAGGAGCGCTGACGCTTCCATATACAGGTACATAATAAAAAAAGTCACGCTAAACTCATCGAGTTAGAGTTGCGAATGACTTTTAAAGAAGTGATAATCTTAAAAATTCATATATTTGCTTTTAATTTAAAGAATGCTTAATAACTGAACTAAAGCATAGTTCAGTTATTAAGCATTCTTTTTATTTGTATAGTTTATTTTTTAATATATATATTAAAATGATATTTTAAAATAAGAAGAATTCGAAATGAGGAAACTACGTACTAATATTATAAATTGATATTCGAAATTAAACTACTTTCATTGTTCATTCATCGATTCTTTAGTACATCACGTTAATCGTTTCGATGCAATATACTTACCTCGGATTAACTCTTATTTTCATTTGACCATACAATCGCCGACAAAAGCTAGCATATATTACATAATATGATAAATTGATATTAGAAAAAAATAAATAGGACCGGAAAAAATGTCAAAGGAGGAATGTGGGTAGTATCACCTGTTATGTTTAATAGGAAATCAAATCCACAAATTAATTCATTCACATAAAAACTACATATAATTTCATACAGAAATACGATTAAATATATTTTCTCTTACATCTAAACTACAATCATAATTTTTGTGGTAATATTTTTTTTTTACATTTTTTCCATAGTATGCAATAAATAGTAATCTTATATAAATCGTACACAGATAAGTACTACGATCTCTATTGTTTCTGCTAGTCTGTAAATATATCTCATAATTTTATATGATTAAATTTATCAGGTATACCGTTATTCGGGATATGATTATCAAAGCCATTGTTCGTCTAAGATTCCTTTTCATTAGAGTAATTTTATTACAAAAATAGCAAGGTTAAGGGATTCAAGTACAGTACTAGGTCGTTTTTTACCTTAATCTCATATATAAATCAATATTCATTATACAAATATTATAGTAACAAATTGATCGAGAATAATAACAAATTTAAATCCATGACCAGAATCAAATCTTTGTTAACAAAGCGTCAGTACGCATCAAATAAAATATAAGTAACTATACATTTACAGTTAGGTCATAATATAATTAAAATATGGAAGGTATGTTTATTTATATACTTACTATATATTTAAATTCATTTTAAAATTTGAAAAATTATATTATTTTAATTCTAAATGAAAATTGTAATAAAAGTATAAAATTTGTTGTAGTAAAAATGGGTAGGTCGCTATGTAGACACCTGATAAATTGACTATGACGATCCCTATAATGATAGTTAATATTTTGGAATATTTTAAATAATCAATACAGTTGCATAAGAAAATACATCAAATTTGTAGGCTCTTTGAGATTTATAAATACATTCTTTTTAAATAGTCATTATGAGAACTTTAAAAATTAGGTACACTCAGATTAAAATTGTAAATAATTGTTAAACATTCATTCGCGTACAGTAGTACAACATCGATGAAGTAGACCCGTAAATACTTAATGATATTAGTCATATAATATAATTTTTTAAATAACATTGTAGCATTAAGCAAAGTAATAATTCTAATATCCAAGTTGAGAATTAGTACCTATAAAATAACAATGTTACAATGTTGAATGCCACAGACAATTCTTTTTTTTTTTTGAGCTGGTAACTTAAATATAACAGTTTTATTTTTAACAATGCTTAATTCTCAACCTGGATTTAATAAACATTTCTAAACAATAGTATGATTAACGTAATTTTGTAATCAGAGCCGGCCCTAGCGTAAGTGCTGCTGTTACATAAAATATTATAAAATTAGATACATAAATACAAAGCATCATCTATTTTCAATGTGCAACCATTTTCCACCGAACCGGCAATAATTTCGTTTTTCTAAGTAACAAGATCATGTTGATGTTAGCAAGGTCAATTCAGTTGGGTTTCTCCTTGTCATTGCCATCTTTCTCTTTTTCCTTTTCCTTCTCTTTATCTTTCTTCTCCTGTAGTTGTTGTAAATGCGCCGGTAAAGCCTTTAATATTGCATGTACCTGTAATTTAAATTAAACGAATAATTTACAAACATGCCTATTAAAACAGTTATTACTGCTTTTCTGAGCAAGACTGACAAAGCTATAATATTTTAAAATGGGATTTACACAGTTGCAGATAATGTAAGTATAATAAATAGGTATATTGAAAATCACATTAAAAAAATAACTGGATGTAAAAGCTGGATGGAAAAAGAATTATAATTCTTATATAACTTTGTACTGTTTTTTAGCTTTCAGTTTATATTGTCAATTTTTACCTCCTCAGCGACAGCCATGAGAACGAATTCAAACTGCTGTTTAGTAGCCACCGTGCGCGGACGCTGGTCTCGGATATGTTCGAGGGTTGCCGCAATGTCTATCTCTTTAGCGCCTTTGGCCATACGGTTTAGGACCATGTCTATTAAACAGTAGGTGCCGGTGCGACCTGCTCCGTCGCTGGAAATATAATATTTACATTTAATTGTTATTTTTTTAGATTCACTCTGTATCCCACACATAACAGGATAGGCAGAGGGAATCTAGCAACTAAGCGTCAAGACACTTCGCTACTGTACTTTGTGGTGAATTCTATAGGCATTGCAAATTGAGTGGCGGAACTACCACTGTGCTTTGCCTCGTTACCAGAGTGAGGAAATGTTCTCGAGTGGGAATCGTCGTATGATTGTGCCCCTACGCCACGACTGGCCTCAATTAATTCATAATACATTTTTAATTGATGTATAAATTATTAACAATAGTATAAATAATATTTATTATTATTATTTACTAACCTGCAATGTACTACGATTGGGCACGATCTTCCACGGTACGACTTATTCACCTTCCTGTAAGAATATTTATAAGTATCTTACTATTTTACTTTAACAAATACTCACTCAGTTTCACGCTGTATTGCGTATAAAGCAGAGCAGGCAGAGGGAACCTAATATTAAGACACTCCGCCTCCCATTTTCAGTCGCACAGAAGTTCGGAAGTTTTCGTATTGAGTGGCGGAACTCAACGCCTCATCGGGCTTTTTTCCTTGGTACCAGAGCAAAGAAATAATAATTGTTTTTCCCGAGTGGGGATTGAACCAACAACTGTTACGTTACCACGAAGGTCTCAATCTTTAAACGAAGTTAAAAGAAAAACAAACTTCAACTGTAAAGAATACTAATATATATGATTATAGAAAATATCTTTCCAATTCCTACTAAATAAATACTTGTTTTTTTTTTACAGAACGCAACAGAAACTTACCATAAATGTATATAAAAGATACAGATAATTTATTTCATAGTTGTAGGTGCCCACATTAGGAATAAGAAAACACAAATAAATATCAATACCTCCTAAACTCAAGCAACGCCTTAGTAGACGACGGAACTCCATTCTCAGGCCACGAGAGGAAGTGGAATTGCGTGACTGTACGTGTCTCGCCGGTTCGCTGGTTCTTTAGGTAGAAGCTTCGGACAAGGTAATCGTCGCACCAGATGTGCTCGCTAACGAGATGAACCTACAAAAGTATCATTTATTAGCATTTTTTTCTTTAGTCACTTTATATCCCGCACATACCAGGATAGGCAGTGGGAACCTGGGAACCTAACGTCAAGATACTCGTGTTGAGTAATTTTATTTAAATTCAATATTTTGAACAACATAATGCGGCTATTATTTCTGCCACTCAACATGTAGTTACAGAATTGGGCGGAAGTGGTAAACGGAATTGTTTTATTGGGAACAGAGTATCTTAACACTAGGTTCCCTCTTCCTACTTTGCTATATGCTGAATTTAACGTGAAGATGGATTTAAAAATTAAAACATCATTAAAATTGACAGAAAATACAAATATGACTTAACTTAACTTAACTTAGCTTCACGCTTTATCCCTTACGGGGTAGTCAGAGAGAACGGAGCGCCAAACGCTACGGTCTCTACATACCTCTTTCGCCTCGTCCACTGTCATCAACCTCTTCATACATGCCCTTCGGGGGGTCCTCATGCTTTTTACGTGACCTTCCTCCAGTATCTTTGATACTGTGTTTTCGAAGGTCAACCGAGGTCTCCCCCTACCTCTCTTACCGCTCACTTTTCCATCATAAATCTTTTTTGCCATTCTTTCATCACTCATTCGTTCGACGTGCCCAAACCAGCTGAGCACGTTCTTCTTCATTCTCACTGTGACATCCTCGCTAGTACCTGCCATTCTGTGTACCTCTTCATTGCGGATTCGATCAGCTAAGCTGACTCCGCATATCCTACGAAGAGATCGCATCTCCACAGCATTCATCTTTCTTTCATTCTTCTTCTGTAATACCCACGTTTCGCTGCCGTATAACAGAGTCGGTACCAAAACTGCATTGTGTACGGCCAAACGCGCAGCTGTGCTGACGTTTCGCCGTCTCATCAATGCAGCTAAGGCTCCGTTAACACTGTTACCGGCAGCAAACGCCTCTCCACATCCATCTCGTATCTTCCATCTCTACTGAACATACTTCCCAAGTATACTACTTCATTCACTTGTTCTAACAAATACAAATATATCTGGTACAATTATAATCAGCGCGTAACTGTATTTAATATATAACATGAAATCTGCTTTAATTGGCCCGCATCTTTTATAAATTTAAAACAGAAGACAATACAATGAATATATTCGACCTATCTATTTCTATTATTCGGCCTACATAGCTAGGTTATGGTGAGTAAAGTATATGGTTTAAAATTATATTCATTTTTATATATTATTTAACGTTATTCACATTTTAATAAAGAACTAAAATCACGAGTTTAATTTCCCAAAGGCAAAGCTTACACAAAAATTATGTTCTAAATACAAAGGCTGAAAAGGGACAATGATTACACAAAGTAGGCTTTTAAAATATTCATCTGTTTAATTTAATGTACTCGTCAATCTAAGATACAATACTTAGAGTTATTTTTTTCTTTCCAACTTTTATATATTATTTAACATTCATTTGGTTACTTTTATGAACAGTCGTATAAAATAATAATTGTAAGTGAAACGATTATATTATATATCTATTTATATTATTATTAGGAGCATAAAAGTTTCCGGTATTTTTAAAAGTATAAATAGAAAACATATAAATATTAACAGTGGAATTTAAAACATAGATTAAAAAGAAGCATATTTATTTTCTGTTAAGTTTAAGATAGGTACAGATTCTGATCTGATTCATATTTCATCATAATTTAATTTTTTTGCAGATTTCGCTTTATATGGTGTAGTAGGTTAAGCAAAGAGAATCGAATCACACATAATGTCAACACACTCCGTTCTCCACATTCTAGTTAAGCATCTAGCGGAACTTAGTGCCGCGCTTGAGTAAGTAATTAAACATAAGAAACTGATATACATAAATACCTCATAAATATGGTACAATTCAGATCCCTCTTCAGGCCAGTACCGATGACACAGCTGTTGTCCGTTCTCAGTAAGACGAGTGAGCATCACCATGACCACGCTGCCCTGTTCCCACACCATCTGCCAGAAGTCGGGCGCGGTCTGAGCGAGCGGTCCCGCCGCGGCGATGTATGCGGGGTTGCGCGGGTCGTGGTCAGTCTGTAAGATATTAAGGTGTGTATTTTTGTTAGCTTCACGCTGTATCCCGAACCCACAACCAGTCGGTTTTACAGTTACCCCGGAAGGGGGGCAGCTTAGAACATTTGACTACTGCTACTAAAGTTGATATTGCACCTTTAACTTATATATTTTTCTACATATGATGCTACGATTGTGTGGCACAATAGTTGGATTAAGCATTGTGAAATAGTAAAGAAGTTAACACTACTAAATATATACTCACAATGGTCGAAGCATTGATATAATCAGATCCAAGATGGTTAGACAGAGAGTTCAAAGTAACGCGAGAGTGGTCATACGGAAGTATATCAGCATAACGATTCTTGCCATTATTGTCCTGTTTCAGTGCAGCGGTGGTAGCGCAAGGTTCAGCTTCATACGCACATAGAGCTCGCCATTCCTGTTCTAAGCGATCCTTATTGCGGAGATGATCTTCCATATATGCCTAGATAATGTTTCAAACAGTTTTAGCTTGATCGTTGTTTAATTCACGTTCTGAATTTGAATTTTACATTCTAAATAGAATGATACTTACAAGAACCATATGCCCAGTTGATATGTCCATGTTGGTAAGAGCCGGTTCCTCACTCCTACAATAGTTTATTTAATGTAATTTAAGATGTGTTGACTAAAGTTTCAATACATTTAAGTATTCATATCTAATATTCTTTAAATAATTTGATTATGATATTATACATATGAGTATGACTTACCAAGATGAAGTGCTGGAACGAGTTGAAGGTGAATTCCCTTCTGGTTCTCGGGACAGCGATGTGATCCGTTGCGGTGGTTCCGCTGAATGTGGTGCCGAGGCAGTTGTTTGTTGACCTGACCACTTGCCAGACATTCGAGCTCGGCATAATTCCTAAAAATAAATTACAAATATGCATTTATTTATATTTCTATATACATTTTTTGATTAAGATTCTGTACTCTTGGTTAGATATGTACATATTATCAAAATATACTATAAGAATATATATAGTGATTTCTTATGTTATATTGCCATTACATACTACCTGGTAATCTCTTGTTGCTTCAGCATCAATTTCAGCAGCAGAAGCAAGTCCCTGCATCTTCCTTTTAGAACTCATGTCGCGTTTAAGTAAGACGGCAAACACCACCGCACCAACTATAAGCACCGACAGACTACCTACAAGAGCTAAAAGCACTGGAAGTTGCAGGCCAAAATATTGTGGTTCTTGGACATCAATGTGGTGGATCACCGTGTGCTTGGTCTGTAAAAGTGTAATTAAAGATGTTTAATTGTATGCTTAAAAGATATTCAAAAACTTCAATCTGAAATGATTTGTCATTTGCATATATTTTACTAGTAACCAATATTCATACTCTATCGCCAATTCCAATGGACTTTATTTGAGCGCCGGTTTCTTTCCATACTTTGTCCTTTATAGCATCTGAAATAGTTATTATTGATTTAATATCATATTTTTTTGTTTATTTAATATTTTAATATAATAAATTTAGCTACCAATTTGACGACCAACTTCCGCAGCGTCGTAACCTTTGCTATTTTTTTCAACTTTAAACGTAACTTCACTGGGGTCAACACTGCAAATTTATATTATTTAATTAATTATTTATATGTCGCCTAAAATGGAATAGCAATATTATTATAATTTAAGTTTACCGAGGATTTGTAAATGTATTTTTTTCTAAGCCCAGCATCTCTTCGAGTCTCGTTATAAAAGCCATGCCCTTCTCCCAATTTGTAAGGAACCTAGGGTAAATTTAAGCGATATTATAACACAAACATTTAAAGAATATGTTATAACAGCTTAAAATATTTATAAGCGTATACGTACAACGAAGCTCGTAGCTTTAAATATAAATTAAATGAATATACGTTATAGTACCTATTATGAAACTCTACGAAGGCATAAGATGGATCATAATCATAATCATTGTGGTCATGACTTGATTTGACGGCTCCCAGCTTACTAGCAGCATCTTGAGCTGAAAAGAAAATTGAACTTAATTCGAACAGGACCAAGAAGCTTTCAACTCCAACACCAATAAAATGTTCATGCAAAAATTATTTTATTTCCGAGAAAAATTAAGAAAAATATGATTCTTTTAATTTTAAATATCTGTTTAAGTTGTAAATTTTTATATTACATAGTAAATATGTTTAAGCGGAAAAATTGCATACCAAATTTTGTAACACCCAAGCTGAAAATATATTTTATTTGATAATAAAATATATGTATATATAAACACAAATATAAAAAAAATATTGCACTTTTATATAATATCATATTTTTAGCTACAAATAAATTTAGGATAGTATAAAATAGATTTGGTTTATAATATAGTGTCAGCGTACGATATACACAATAAGATAATTAAGATAAAGAAAATAAAAAAGAAGGGAAAAATAAAGACACGTAAGGTTCCAAAATAAATAATACACCCATTTAGTGGTAGGAGAACGATAGAGTCTCATGCGTTGTTCGTAATACAAGAGTGTGCTGTTGCGGGAAACATTTAGTGCGACATTCTAGATACGACGTGGCAGTGCATTAATTTGGAAAATCAAAACGAATTATTATTTTGGACGCGTGGTTAGCGCAAGTTGTATACAGTAGGGCACATCGAGTGTCTAAAATATATATGTAGTTATCTCTGGCCGTCGTGACACTAACCTGTCACCGAATTATTGTTGCGCATTAGTTTTAATGTTTTCGCGTCCACACGCGGCCCGGGCTTTTTAACATCATCTCTTTCCCTACGCTTAAAGCCCCAATCTCTATAAGGCAAATCTCTGTCAAAATCTTGAATACCTTCCGATATAGGAAATTCAGAATTTTCACCTGAAACATCGTTTGCATTTGTAACAGCTTAATTTCGTTCTGTTTGCACTGTTGAAATCTCTTGTTCCAATTCAATGTGTTTGGGATAACAAAACAGAAAAGAATTTAAAACAAAAAGGTTTATAAAATAGTATAAATAGTATATATTTATCATCAAGGTCAAGGGTTTTATCATAGAGTGTGATTCAGCTCTAACATGGTGACTACAAGAAAATAAAGTATAACATAAGTTAGAATTACAATGGAAGCTTTCAAATTTTTGCGTACCTTGTAAGTCATCAAGTTTTAAAGGACCACCTTCTGCGTATAAGCCACCTTGAGTATTCAATTTCGATCCAAATAGCTCACGCCAATAGTTTATCAAATATTCCATATTCTTAGAGTTCTTCGCTTTACCGTTGGCCAAGTCTGCAAATATTTAAATAAAAATATTTTAGGCTTACATTTATAATAGATGCTATTATTATCTATATTTTTTGTGCATATAGATTAAATAATAATTATACCCTTGGTATGATAAGGATCCAGTTCTCCACTACCTGCATCGATAGGAAAGTCATCAACACCATCATCTTCAAAGTAAATTCTTTGTTCTTGTATATCACCTGGATTTTCATATTCAAAAGGAAAATTTTTCTCTGCAAAACTCTGTTTATATTTTTCTAATGCATTAGAACGAACTTCAGCGTCTAAAGGAGAAAATCGGTTAGCAGTTAAATATTCCGCAGTAAAAGGTGATGGCTTAAATTTAACTTTGCGGAAATGAGCTCCTAAGCGCTCTTCATCTGGGAATTCATTGTCCTCAGTCAGTTTTAGATTAAGTTTTGATTCTGCCAAAGATTTCTTTTCTTTATCTACAAATGCGTCAGTAATATGACTTTCTTCATTCGGACTTTGTTCCCTTTGTTTTTCCTGAAGACGTTCTCTAAAACCTTCAAACGGCATTATGACCGGAGAGTCTTCGACACCACTCATCAACATTAAATCTCGAATTTTGTCACTTGGGTTTTCCTCATCATGATCTATTTGATCGTTTTCCACGTCTACTTGAGCTGCTAGAAAATATTAATGTTTTATATCTATTACCATATTTTTAATGGCGTACTTTACTAGTCGAATTATCATGTTACGCCGATCGGACAAATAAAAATATTTTTAACATGAATATTGCCTATGCTTAGAGTGGATATAAAATAAATATTTATTTTACAATAATATTTACAATAAAATATTTCTTAAAATTCAAATAAATACGTTCGTACCTTTGGGTAATAAGTAATTAGTTGGATTATCGTCTGGCTCTAGCGGTGGATTGTAAACTTCATTTGCATAGTCCGAGTCCGATATTTGTGAATTCGGTGTAAATCTTACATAGGCAGTTTCATCAGGCTCAACCTAAATATATCATCAAAGTAGATTTAAATATTACATTACCTGAGATATTAATTATTTTATGAACAAAACAAAGTTTTACAACCGACGACCTTTTTTTTATTTAAGCTGAAAAAAGGCTACTTACTTCTAAGGCCTCGTCTCCTTCGCCTGCTGGAGCAGAATTAATCTTAGGGTCAACAAAGTGATCGCACAGCTTGGAATTAACATTTGTAGGATTCCTAAAACAGTATATCAATATTGTATTTAATAAAGACATATTACATATATAATATATTATTATAATATATTTTTTATTATTACATTATAATATTTTTTTATCAATTCTAGAAACTAGTGGTATTATTATTTGAAGTTTTATATTTAAATGACTTACATATGATGGCGTAAGGCGTAGAGCATGCTTTGCAATATACATTGGGTGTACGCATGCTCCCACCGGTAACCGCGAGCCGCGAGTTGCTGCAGCTCCCTCTCGAACCATTGCAATTGATTCGAGCTCATGTCATATCTGAATACAAATAAATATTTTTAATATAATTGAAAGTGTTATTCTACACTTAAGAAAAAAAATACTTATTTAGAAAACGTATAATTTTTTTAACGTAGCGGGATTTGAATCCACGCCTCTATATTAACAACATAAGTAAGTTGTTACAACTTACAACAACTAGCGTATAAGAATTTCGACGTAGCTTGATGAGAACGTAAAGCTTAGTGGTCAAAGTACTTGGACGGTTTCCAAGAGGCACGGGTTCAAATCCCGCTACGTTCAAATTTCTATACGTTTTCTTAATAAGTACAAATATAATAAATATATTTTTTATTATCAATATCATTCTGAGTGATATAAATCAAAATATATAAATATAAACTAATGAACACAGCGGGACGTTTTATACGTTTTATACGTTTTCTAAATAAGTATTTTTCTTTCCTAAGTGTGGAATAACACTTTAAAAAATGTTTAAAAATAATGAACACATTTAGTAAAAGTATGACTTACTGATACAGAGACCCTTCTTCCGGGTCGCTGTCGTAAATCGGTATACACTTCCCAAAAGCGAAATCTAAAAAAAAACATTTAATGAAGTAGTTAACGTTCGTGTTATTTTGTAATAATATTGTACCTGCAAAAGACCTACAAAAATATTGTGCCTTTTTATAGCACAAATAATAAGTAATGGAACGTCTGATGTAATATGTATGTATAAATAGAAGAAGTCGTTAAATAAAATGTATAGCTTTCTTCTTTTACACCTCTAGGTTAAACAATATAATTTATAATAGCATTAGAGAAATATATTAACATTGGATATTAATGAACAGATTCGTGAACTCACCATCGTAGCACCACTCCACTCCCTCTATACAGAGGGACGGGCTAAACAAGCAACCTACAAAAACAATGAAGGTTAAACATATTTTAACTGAAGTAAGCTTTAATTATAATTTTATTTTTTTAAATATATATTAATAATAAATTAGTTTATTGTTATTACATTGTTTATAAATAGCATGTACTACACGTATATAGGTTTATATACAAATGAAAATAAGACTGAGGTCATTATCTACAATCTGAATATTTAAATTAGTAGCTTCACATTTTTTCCGCATAGCTGAGTGGCCAAAAAGAATCTAGTGTATTTGTTGTGGTTTGGAAATTTGGATATACATATATGTATAATAGACGGAATAAGCTGATGATATATCTGATAGCAACGTCTTATTACACGTGTATTATTCAAATTGACTATTTCTTTGAAAGTCAGTTTATATATAGTACACCTACCATTACCATACCATATAGTACACCTACCATTTTTAACGATTTTTAGGGTTCCGTACCTTTTAATAATCACGTACCTATGTTACCATCGGCGTGCGAGGGCGCCAGCGCGCAAAACAACGCCAGCGCCCACAAAGCCTCCCGCCAGCACAATCGACTCATTACATCTGCAACAATTGTAAAAAATAAACGGATATTAATAGCTAGAGGCCAGTCGTGGTGCCATACTTCGTCCTAATGTTGAGGCAAAGCGCGGTGGTGAGTTCCGCCACTCAACATGGAGAACGACTCCAGATTTCGATGGGAAGTGAGGAGCGGAGTTTCTTAACACTAGGCAACCACTGCTTACCATGCTACTTTTTGATATATAGTGTTAACTGAGATATTTCCCTTTTTTGGCATTACATTTATTTTTTCATTTCTTCGCTGTGGCGTCGAGGCAAAGCGCGGCGTTGAGTTTCGCCACTCAACATCAGATATCCAGAATGATATGAGACTGAGAGTATACTGGTATGGTAGTTCGGGATAAATAAGCGTAGTGGGTACGTGAGCGCACTGCCTGTATCTCGAATCTTAATTTAAATCTTTTGAGATTTTACTTGTCCGGGATAAGGCGGCTTTTTTTAGGTTGCTCATTAGCCCCCATTATCTTTCAGTGAAATTCCCATAAAAATAGTTTCAGCTGTTCCGAAGATTAACACAAACAAACAAAAAGACAGTCAAAAAAATTAAAATTATTTTTCGTTTAGATCGTAAAAATAACTAGAGGCACATATATATGCACTTGAAAAAACTTTTGACTTGAAAGCTCAGATAAACACTTCAATTTTATATATATGTATATTATAGTTCTTGGTCAGATATTTCATTAATGTTCAACAATTATGTTATGGCAGCATTTCATTATTTCTTATAATTTAGCTGAACCATTAAGGTTCTTCATCAGGTTTGATAGTCTTTGAAATAAAAAAGTTCTAAGTAAGTCGAGTAGTTCAGATGTGCGCGTATAAACAGATAAACAGTCAGACAAAAATTTAAAAAAAATCATAGATTCGTGTTCTATTACTATTACATTGAGTAACTTTTCAGTAAAATATTTTAAATACAGAGACATTGTTTTGTATTGTTTTATATTATAGTAAAGAGCACCTAGTCTAGGTGCTAGTAGCTCGTCAATTTTATGATACTTGCGCAATTTTCGTTAAGTAAAATTACGCCTAACCGTTACTGCTTCCACCACCTGGAACAACTCCCAGTAATCTTATTATGTACTCTTACAAATAACATTATTTAGGAGGCCTTTTATATATCACATATAGTTTGGTGATTTTTTTTTGTCATCACCTCAATTCATTATTTTTAATTTTTAATCTGGCCTCTTTAAGTGTTATATAAAATATTCCAGATCTTTGATTTTAGCAAAAAATATCTTACTAAGCAACTTTGCTTACGCGTAAACTATTTTATATAATACTTTCACTTATCCCGAGTTATGCATCCAATTTTCAATACGGTGGACTACAAGGATTTTAAGGAGTTAGGTATTATTTTATATTAACTATTTAGATATTATATATTCCAGTCGTCAAAATCAATTATACTATACATCTCACTTTGGGCGTATTTAGACATATTTTTAACTTTCTTAAAGTGTTATTACACTTAGGAAAGAAAAATACTTATAAAATGTATAAAAAAATTAACATAACGCGATTTGAACCTGCGCCTCTTGAAAACCGCCCAAGCGCTCTGACCACCAAGCCCCACATACTCATCAAGCTACGTCGACATTCTTAAACTCGAGTTCAAAATTACCTATTTGATGCATTTCTCATCCCTAAGTGTGGAATAACACTTTATAAATGTTATCCTAGAAAAGCTTAGCCTACAAAGGCAAAGATATCTGAATATATTTCTAATATTTCTTAAATTACATTTTTCCTTATATTGAAACCTTAGATATTCCAAACGTGACCCATATTGCAGCTGCATACCTAAGTGTAGAGTGATCGGGTATTTACTCTAGAATGAACGAATTATATATCTATGATTATTGAGAATGCGGCAGAAAGTGGGGAACGGAGTGTCGTAACACTAGGTTCCTTCTGCCTACCATGCAGTGTGCGGGATACAGCGTGAAGCTGATTTATTTATTTTGATTATTCTATCAGCTTCACGCTGTATACCCGTACACAGCAGAGTAGGCAGAGGGATCCTAGTGTTAAGGCACTCCGTTCCCCACTTTCCGACGAATTCTGGAAGCATTGCGCGTTGAGTGGTAGAACCCAACGCCACGCTTTGCCTCAACACCAGAGCGAAGAAATGAAAATATAAATTTAAATAAATATTTCATTTCTTCGAGTGAGGATCTTTTGATTTTATAGTCACACTTCGGGCCCCTGTGCTACTACTGGCATGATATTGGGATGGCTGATTATTCCAGAACAGAACAAAATGGGTAGAATAAGGTAAGCGTTCCAATAAATACACAAATAAATGAACAGATAAATGTTAAGCGCACAGCGATCAAATTGATGTACTCCCTATCTAGGCTTTTAACATCCCATTATTATAAAAGTACTTGTATGGAGTTCTACAATGTAATTATACGACTGGATAAAATGTTCATATGTCACGTCATGTAACAGTAGAATGTAAAAAATATATATTAAAATCAATATAATTTTTATATGTAAAATAAACTTATTATAAGTATTAGTAGTCATAAAATTAAAATCTCAGAATCATCAATGATGCTTATTTTAAAACATTAAAGTTAATGATTGATGATTAAGTAAAAAAAAATAATTAAAAATAATCGAAAATATAAATCGGAAATATACAAAACTACTTCTGTATTCTTTTAATCAATATAATAACGCTTAAGCGAGTCTCGAAATAAAAAAACAAGCCTAAGTTATCAGCGTCTATTTATAGCCTTTGCCGGGGTAGGAATAGAGATAACTCTACAATAAATTCTATTTATATTCTACAATTAATTATTAATTAGCTTGCAAATACAATGCACGATTGAGAGTACAATATTTTTAATTGCTGGAACATTTTATAATGTAACACAGAATCAAGTAAATCTATAAATCGCTGTGTACAGCTCTGACGTATGTAGGCGTTCATGCCCTTTTGGTACCAGTACACAACCCACGCAAATGGCCTAAAAATATTTTTAATCTTGTTTTCTTCCTTTAAATGATCATTAAATACTCTAATTATCCACGAGTAGAGTATCGGGCTAAGAGGTCAATATTAATTTTATTTAATCTTTGAAAAATATAATACATTACTTTTACAGTACAATACAATGAATACTCTTGAAAAATAATCAAAGAAACAACTGACATAGAACACAATAACATTTTATAGCCTTGTATAAGTGGAATAAAAAAAACACATTACATAGGCGTTGACAAACAAATAATAAATTTTGTCATTGCGACAAGTAGGTATCTAAGTAGACATTTTAACTTGCAAAGGGTTGAAAACACATTTTGTTAGGGTGTGCTCAAAGAATACGACAGGAGATCAACGATATGGGTAATACGTACCGTTTATTGTCGCAAATCAGCCGGGAACATTTCCGTGTGAAAATATATCACTTAAATTCTCTTTAGGTACCGAGACGCGGGTGTAGGAGCGGGCTTCGCGGAAGGATGCGAAGCCAGCTGTACTCCGAGCGGACCTGCGCACACTGCTCTATCGATCTTGCGCCCGTCCATTCACACGATACCACTTCACCGCCTACATAACCGATACTATCCAACTAGATGTTATACTTCAATCATCATTAGATAACTCGATATTAGCACTGGCTCTCAAAGCTTTTGCAGTCCAACCTGTTTACGACATCAAATTGCTTCCTTTAGTGAGAAAATCTATTTGGAGATGTGTAATATCTTCACTAGCTTTCCTAAAGCTTCGTATTATGTATGTATTTCAGTTAAAAATATGTATAAATACAGTATTTTCATTTGTTATTATAGAGGTTGGTCGAGTCAGTAATGTCGGTTTACTATTCAAGCCAGTGAGTTATCATGAAACAGCGCTCCGCATGCTAATGACGCTGTAGTGATAACGAATAACGAAGTCGATATTTCCATGTTCCCAACATACCTATTACTAGCTATGTTGATAGTAAAGTTCATATTGTTTTTATATAGTAATTTTCGTTTAGTTATAATATTTAAGCTTTTAGGTGCTTTTACAAATTGTTTAGTTTATTTATGTATATAAATGACGATATTTTGGATTTTTTGTTTGATAATATTTATTTTAGTAGAGAAATTTAAATAATAAGGTATATTTAATACAAAAATGAGTAAAATGTTGTGGCGTAGGAGCACAAGTGTGTGACTGTAACGAGACGGTTGTGGGTTGAATCCCCACTGGAGGAAATGAATTATTATTACTTAAGATTTTCATTTCTTCGCTATGGCACCAAGGCAAAAATCCCGGCGTTGAGTTCCGCCACTTAATACGCAATGCCTCGAAAAATTTGGGAAAACGGGGAACACAAGAGTGTTTTAACACTAGGTTCCATCTCTACCTTACTGTATGCGAGATACATTGTGAAGCTGAATAGTTTTACAAAAATATTGCACTTAAAATGACTAAATACATAATGGACATATGTATATAATTAAGTAATTGAACTTTTCACCAAACATTTAGCTTAACTAAACGTGACATTGACTTATGTCCTACGGAGGTAAAGGCTAGATCACTATCGGATTGTTAAACAACGTTGATTTGATTTATTATTTTATTACGTAAAAAGACTTTTTTAATAGTTATTAAAACTACTGAAAGTTATTAAAACTGAGAATAAAGAACAAAGCAACTAGATAACTAAATACTAAAACAACAATCGTTCTTCATTATCGACTGCAGAATCTGCAGGCATACGAAATAAAAAGTAATTTACAATAAAAAATAATTATTCGACCTCAAATAGGCCATTGTGACACAGTGAACAGCGTCATACTATAAACGTAATAATTGTGGGTTCGATCCCTTCTCGGATGACGAGACGTTGACGTTGGACGACTAGGACATTGAGACCTGCCACCCAACACGCAGCATCTCGGTGTTCTGAGAGTTAGCCAATTAGTTGAGCTATGCTTATATGCAGGAAATAGCGTGAAGTGGAGAAAAAGAAAACGTTTTCAGCATCGTGGCTAGGAATACCTTATTCTTCACTGAGCACTGCACTGTGGTTAAGAAGACACATTTATTTTTTATGTACGTTGGATGTTATGCAAAAAGCAGAAGAAAATTATAAAATCCATGAAACTATTAATATTAATATAATATTATTACGGCGTTTTTTTTAATTTGAAACAATGTAAAAAAGTTTTTTTGGGTTGATTTGCTTGTATTTGTAGAATTGGTGCTTGTACACTTGTTTGTAGGACTGTCTATTCTCATAAAAAGTAATTCAATAAACTAACAATATTACTCCGCTAGAGATAAAGGGTACAGTTAACTTAATATTTATCTTCCTGCAAATTAACATTAGAGATTTAAATTATTGAACTTAAGCATTTTTTAGTTCATACTATATGTATCCCGCAGAGTAGGCAGAGGGAACCTGGAAACCTTAAGACGCTTCTGTTTACCACTTTCCGCCGAAGTCTAGGGGCACTGCGTGTTGAGTGGCGGAACTCAACGTCGCGCTTTGTCCCGTTAAAATATTAAATATTTAAGTAAATCAATCTCCTGAATAAAAATGTTGTATGTAAACAAATTATTAAAATATATTAGGTATTTATGATTTATTAGAAGAAACATTGTAAATATTATATTATGTTCTCGTTCTTCTAAATAAACCAATGTACTTTTATATATTTTTTATTATATGAACCACATTTAGACGTTTTTCCAAAACTGACGATTTTTTAAATTAACTAAAATAAAACTTTTTTTATTTAACAAAAAATTGAAAAGTGAATTTTAAAGTAGCGAATATTCGCTACTTTACCCAAATATTTTTTGCTTAGCTAAAATTATCTCTATATATAAAATATTTTGTCTGTACATTTAGTAATTTCGACTGAAATGGATAGAGGGACACTTAAAAAGAATAATATAAAGCAAAAATATATTTTTTTAATTTCTTGTCTGTCTGTCTGTCGATATGTATGTCCACATTTTTCTCTGAAAGTAGTGAACAGATTTACTTAAAAGTTTCACCAATTGCTTTGTTTTAACTCAATTTAATTACTAAAGTTTGGTTCATCAAAATCGGTTCATTCAAAAAAAAGTTATCGTCATTTGAATGAACTCAAGGCACTAGTTTGCCTGCGAATGTTATATAACAATCGCGCTGGTAAGATTCCTGGCTAAAGAATGAGATTCGAAACGTCTTGGTTATATGACTGTTTATAAAAATATATATTTTTGAATTCCTATTATACAATATTTTATACAACAAAGTAAACAAAATTGAACTGTTAGTGGAGATTACCTTCATAAATCATAACAGTTAAGTTTAAATCGTAATTAATTCAATACAGAGATTAAGAACGACTTGATCTTGAAAGAGATATCAAACAAATACATAGATTTTTTGGTTCGTTCGTTCGTTTAAAATAAATCTAGACAAAAATGCCTAAAAACATCCTTTCTACGTGTACTCTGTAATAACTACATATTTACCAATTGTCCATTTAGCTAATAATATGTGTAACTAATTTAAAAACTGTACAGGAGTTAATATGCAAACATTACAGTTATTTTACAAAGAATATTATGAATCCTTACCCAAATCAATAATTTAACATTTAAGGCTGTTTCTGAAGCAGTACATTAAATTATTAAGTGACATCAGCACATTTAACAGAGCTTTAAAAAACATAACATAGGTAAAAAGAACGTAATGTTACAAAAATATATACATATAATAAATAATTAGCTTTATGTATATTTTATGAATATCAAATATCAACATTGGTCGTATTTTTTAGTTCGAAACAATCAAAAATTCTTATAGAAATTACGATAATGTCGTAAAAAAATCATATTAGAATATTACAGATTAAAGTAATAAAAAAATCATATTAGAAGTCATTATAGTTGTCAATCAATTCTGCTTATTAAATCAATAATCATGTATTTTAAGCGGGCGAAGCCGTGGGCGGGCCGCTAGTTTAATAAATAATCATGTAGTTTAAGCGGGCGATGCCGCGGGCGGGCTGCTAGTAGTTTATAAAATAATAAATAGCCAGCCGAGAAATTCATAGAAACTTACCTCAAAGGGTGAGTGTTTCTGACTTCTACAGACTTGTAGCTGTTTCTGATAAGTTTATATTAATGTTGCGAGGAAAACTATAATAAAGTGAGCTGTTGGTGCTTTATTGAAAAATAACAGAATATATTCCACGCAGTTTGAAAGTATATGATCGAAGTAAATAAATAATTAAAAGTAATTTTAAAATTATTTACTTAAATCTAATTAATTTGCTTTTATGCTGTAAAAAAATACCATATTAAGATTCAAGAGTCTTGGCATAACGGGAATAACATGTTATTAATATTGTATATTAAAGGTGTAATATTATTACGAAAGTGTTTACGGTTATGTTAGGTTCGATTAGTAAATTTGCTTGAAATAGTTTGCTTCATATTAATAGACCTGCAACAAACAGTCGATGTGCAGAGACACAAAATGTGATTGTAAACGCGACTGGTTGTAGGTTCGATCCCCACTCGAGGAAATAAAATATTAATTTAAATTTATATTTTCATTTATTTCGCTCTAGTGTGGAGGCTAAGCGCGGCATTGAGTTCCACCACTCAACACGCAACGCCTCCAGAATTAGGCGGAAAGTAGGAAACAGAGTATCTTAACACTAGGTTCCTTCTGCCTACCCGACTATGTGCGGGATACAGCATGAAGCTGATTTAATTTGACTTGACAAACAATGTGTCGAAGTTACATTCAATAATAAGAACTGAGATTTAAATTGAAAATGTATTATAATACTAACATTTGCACAATTAAAAACAAGTCTTCCATAATTAAGTCAAAACGTATATTATTTCTAAAAGAACAAAGAATACCACTCAGAAGATCACATTACAGAGATAACTTATTTTTATTACTGAAATAAACATGAGCTTCCCGAAACGATCACGTTTTCCATAATTTTTCAGTTTTATTTTCTTAGCGCGAGCTTTAAGTGCTTTACTTGTGTTTTATTGAACACAATTGTTTTTTTTATAAACGTATATATTACTATATAAGTATTATACAATACAATATTGAATACATACTATAAAACAGTTTTTTAAGGTTCTTACATTTAGCAGGGTAGAGGCAGCAGGCAGAGGGAGTGTTAAGACATTTAGAGGCATTGAGTCTTGAATGGCAGATGTCAACGCCGCTCTTTGCTTTGACACCATAGCTAAGAAAGTAAAATATTAAATCTTTCATTTCCTAGAACAGAAATTGAACCCTGAACCTGTCGCACGCTTCTGCCCCTGTGCCACGACTATCTTTAAATGTAGAACTGATTCTACTTATTGGTTTGTGTTTCATGTTTGCCTTTCATTTGTTTTGTAAATACAAAACGATACACTGTATCTTCATATTTTGTTGTTTGTCTAATTTCTATAATTAACTATGTTTCTACAATTATAATTACAGACGCACATAGTTAATAATTATTACAAAACAATACCAAATCAAATATTTTTTTTTCTATGATAATGTGTGGTTTCTAAAGGAACAACATCTAACTGTACGTGAGATGTTTATCAATTACATACATTTCAGCACTGTGGTAAGTCAAAACGCGGTGTTAAATGCTTCATACGCAATGAGTTGATGACGGGCTGATAACGGTGAAAAGAGTGCCTAGACACAAGATTCTCTGTCCCTTATTTTCTATACATGAGATAAAACGTGAAGCAAAAATCGAACAATGTTTCAATTAAATTGTTGAAAAATACATTTTCCTGTGTAGGTGTAGAGCGTAGAGCTACGCCAAGTAGTGGTTACGAATTAGGTTTCTATCATTTAAGCATTCTATGAGTACAGTATTAATAAACTATTAATATATATAATATCTTAGCATTTTATTTAATAACTTAGCGACATCACGAAAACTTATAATCACTGTATAAATTAACAAAATACTGTCGCAAAGAAAGACGAATCTTAATTAATTATTAATAATGGAGGTACAGTACTTAAACATGAACATTGTTCAGTTCTAATTATTTAAACGAGTGTTCTAAATGTTATTATAATAACTCTAATCTAAATATAATATAATAATATTATTAATGAGGCCAGTCATGGCGCAGCGGCACACAGTGTGACTGTAAAACCGACTGGTTGTGGGTTCGATCCCCACTCGAGGAGATGAAATATTTACTTAAATTTATATTTCCATGTCTTCGCTCTGGTATCGCGATAAAACGCGGCGTTGAGTTCTGCCACTCAACATGCAATGCCTCCAGAATTCTTCAGAAAGTGGGGAACGGAGTGTCTTAGCACTAGGTTCCCTCTGCCTACCCTGCTGTGTGCGGGATACAGCGTGAAACTGATTTTATTTGTTTTAATATTATTAATTTTATATGTAAGTATGTCGGTAATCGGTATGTACCTAAACCTACATACTTGAAATAATATAGAATAGGTCGATCGATATGACATGCACCTCTTACTGGGTCTAGTCCGCACGTGGAAGCTTTATTAAGTTTGCTTAATATATCGTTTGTCCTCATTTCATTTACAAGTAGTATTATTTTTCTTTCAGGATCACTTTAAACAGTTCCTTTTAAATTCTATAAAGAGTTTACAAAATAGTGTTTATATATTGATGAAATAAATATATTTCTTATCAAAACATTATAAGGAAAAAACAAAGCGATCCTTCAAAGTAATTAAACGAAATGTCAAGGATAATCCCAAATTGTTTCACAAATTACTACCTTGCTTTTGACGATATTATTACAAATTGTCACTTTCATCTTTTATTAATATAGGTTGCCTCTTTAATATTACGTTTTTTTTTAAGAAATATTTTTCTTTCTTTTTGTGAAATAACACTTTAGAAATGCTAAAAATAAAACTCTTTAATAAGAATAATTTAAAAATAACGGAAAGAGTAGGAACATACGAAGATGGTGCTTATGATGAATAGATGCTTGTTGTATAAATAAATTAAAATCTGATTATTTTATTTTTATCTCCCGCTTATGGCGAAACTGTCTCGCCAATCTCGCTTTTTACGTAAAATGTTCAAAATTCCCGCTTTTCTACGAACGCTTTTCGCTTTTCTACAAACTATAAGGGTTCCGTCTTTACTTTTTGATATAAGGAACCTTTTGCATATACCAGTTCATAAATAGTAGGAGCGACCACTATGCTCATCGTCTGATTTCGAGCATTGCGTGTCGATTTGTGGAACTTGTTGGCGTGCTGTCTTTTTTTTTATATAAAAATAAGTAGATATTTTATTTTTGTGGTATTTTTAAGATAAAGTTCTTCCTGCCTAGAGCCCAGGGGGGCTTACATATTGTATTGTATTTGAATTCTTTAGTTATGGGAAGAAACATGACAACTTGAGTCATGTGATCTAAAAAGATCTACCTGCTCCACGGACAACACGGAGTAGGTATAGGAGAGCCTATAGTATTTTTGAATAGATTTAATAATGTCATCATTGATTAACTTTAAGTTATTAATAACTACATGTTAATGGTGTGTTTACAAGAAATATTTATTGTGACTAAAAAATTTACGTGGTCTGATATGAAGCTCCTTTCTTTACTTTTTTTTTGCATCACGCTGTATCCCCCACACAACAGCGTAGGCAGACAGACGGAACCTAGTGTTACGACTTTATGCCGAATTCTGGTGGCATTGCTGTTGCATTGCATTGTGTTGAGTAGCGGAATTCAACACCGCGTTTTGCCGGTACACCAGAGCAAAGAAAATGAAATTATTTAACTGCGACGATATAGAAAAGCAAAAATGTCATATAACGTAAAACTAGCTTTATATATGGTTTTACATTAAATTACCTGACAGTTTATCAGAATTTATTTTTTTATACTATATGTAACACAGATAGTTTTAGATAGGTAAGTTTGTACTATTAAAACTTGATAATAGCTGACCTTGAAATTAAAAGCTATGAATAAAAAAACTTAATTACATTTAAATCTTTATTATGATAACAATTAATTATCATACAATTAGAATTCAATTAAAACAGTACAGCACGTGTACTACTAAGTAGGAGTATGTTTCATTTTTATAAAATAACATTACAAGACTACTTTTAAATAGGACCAACATTACTAGAGTAATATACAATTTAAAATATTGAAGAGTTTAAACATAATCTAAGTGAACAACACTATTTTAATCTTAGCGTATTCGAACATATTGTTTTTTGGCTACATGGTTTTTTATTTTCTATACAAACAAAAACATCGTATGTTTTTGTTTATATAAATTTACATAAAACTCACGCTGTATCCCGCACACAGCAGGGAAGGCAGAGGGAACCTAGTGTTAAGACACTCCGTTCCCCACTTTCCGCCAATTTCTGGAGGCATTGCGTGTTGAGAGGCGGAACTCAACGCCGCACTTTCCCCTCGACACCAGAGCGAAGAAATGAAAATATAAATGTAAATAAATATTTTATCTCCTCGAGTGGGGATCGAACCCACTACCAGTCGATTTACAGGCACACTTTGTGCCCCTGCGCCACGACGGGCCTCATTTACATAAAATAAAGTCCAAATTAAATATAAATTTAAAATTTTTAATTTGATTTTTTAATTTTAATTAAAAAAAAACGTAATCAATTTGCAAAGTTAATATAATGTTGTTCTTACGAATCAATGTCATTATATACATACGGGCTTGTGCACTCATTTTGTATGAAACGAACTACAAGTATGTGTTTGTAATACATTTTTTCTATGATGGTTTTTTTATGAATTACATATAAATTTTCACGTATATTTGTATTATAAATTCTCACTTCGTGTCAATTTTCCGACATTGATTTTGTATTTACAATCAATCATTTAAACTTCCTTTTTTTAAATAATATTAATATTTAAAAATATTAATTATTAATTATAGGCTCAAGTGATTTATTACCATAATTCACGTAATAAAAAAAAATATTATAACTCATACAAGGTTTTGAGATTAGAATTAGGAAGTAGATTTTTTTTGAGTAAAAATATTTTTTTAAATTTAAAAAGTTTAATGTTCACTGGCATTTACATAATGGCTGTATAATATATATATATATNGTACTTAACGGTGAGGCACCATGTGATGTATGCAAATTTATTACTTCAATGTAAAAATAACCTTGACATTAATCCATGACATTACATAATAAGAGTGACATTTTAAGGTGAAATACAGAATATTTAAAAAATCATACTTTTTTTTAAATAATCATTAAAATATTTTAGGGTGACCAAATTATTTTGTTTTTGAATTGTGTTGCAAAAGTGTTGTTATTTTTATAAAATAAATAAGCAATATGCAAACGAATAAGATGTTGTGTTTATACTTATATATGATCACAATATCTTAAACTCAGGGTCAAGTCAGGTCTGGTCTGGGTCTTGTGCAGGAACTGTGATAAAAATGATATATATTGAACAGTAAAAATTTTCCTACAGAGATTATATCTGAGGATGCCTAAATATACACTTATGTATAATAAATTCTATGACATTTATTATTATTGTATGTCAAGTCATGCAAAAATAAATAAACAAAATATATTCTGTTCTTATACAAAATAATCATATACCATTTGCGCCACTATACCAAGTATAATAAGGTCTACGAGTCATAGCCGCCTTGAAGATAGGCTTACTGATCTTTTTCTAATTGTACATAGGAAAAAAATATAAAAAGTAAAACAGAGTTATAAATACAATTCGGCGCAGGCTGGCAACGACTCGTCAATCGTAAAGTTGTTAAATTTACTTATTTCGGGTATTAGTTTCAATTTCATTTAGATAATTCATTTTACCGTTAGAATCTAAATCCAATCTTAAATGTTGAGTAAGCCTCGACATAGCTAAGTCCGGATTTATTTTACAATACGGTCAACGAGTAGTGGCCGCCCTGCTGCAATTTAGGATTTCTGAAATTGCACATTGTTTACTCGGTAAGTAAAAAAAGAAAAGTAAAAATCGCCCATAATCAAATCTTTACAGCTAACTCCAGGGCAGCAACGACTCGTCGACCGTACTACAGTAAATTAGTTTTGCATACATTGTTTTAACATTTTTAAATAAAGATCACACTACATGTGAATATAAGGTATGGAAATTATATATTATAAAAAAGTTAAATTTTAATAATTAAAAATTTATAACTATAAGTATTTATATATCTATAAGTTGTGAGTTAAGCAGAGTAATAATTATTATTATTAAACCAAATTAGCCAATCTATGCACTAGCAGCGTGAGGGATTAAAAAAAATATTATGCCAAAATGTGATGTCTGAGTATTATTAAACAAATTATATAATAAAAAAATATACTAAATGTAGCAGCAGTGGTTCAGATCAGGTTAGAAATATTTCATGTATTTTTATAAAGATATTGTTAATAATATAAGAAATCTTAGAGATTCACCATTTAGTTCGCAAATATAGTATATACGAGAACTAATGAGCATGATGACAGCTAATAAAATACTAATATTTAATAAATTAAATTCTAGGAGCACTAATCACTTCACCAATATCACGTATGACGTGGATACATGAAGGAGATTGTACGGTAAAAACGAAATTACACAATAGGAGAACGCATGTGAAAAAGAGATCCAGCGATTTATGTCACGCCTCGGTAAACAAACGGATATTTAGTATTGTATACAATGGAATTAACAGATTACTTAGATTTGAAGTCACAAGCTAAACAATGACACTTCGAGGCATTTTGGTGCGATTTTTATACTTATATTTTTTTTTTCAGCAGAAATACGATATATGCTGCAATATATTTCACAATATTATAGAAGTTGACCTTCGAAAACACAGTATCAAAGATACTGGAGGAAGGTCACGTAAAAAGCATGAGGACCCCCCGAAGGGCACGTATGAAGAGGTTGATGACAGTGGACGAGGCGAAAGAGGTATGTAGAGACCGTAGCGTTTGGCGCTCCGTTCTCTCTGACTACCCCGCAAGGGATAAAGCGTGAAGCTAAGTTAAGTTAAGTTAAGTTATATTATAGAAGTTTCTCGAATTTTTTCATCATGCCTATTAAAATACATTATTTTATATAATGTCAAAAAAGTCCTTCAGATACTAAATATGATTGTTATAAAGCCGAAAAGAATTTACGTTATTATAAAATAAAGCGAGTATTTTCCTACTAGTATTATGAATCTACAGAAATTAAGAAATATATAATAGTAAGCAATACATAATAATACAAATATATTACAATTTACAATTCACTTTTCTCTTAATTTATAATAATATCAATTAGGCAAATATCATTAAATTCACTCATTTAAGAGATTTTGACTATTGGCAAGTATACATTAATTATGAACCATATAATATAATGTATTTTTTTTATTTCAACATAACTACTATAACACAATATATAAATATATTCATAGCATTTTGTATTTTGATACGATAATTTATCGTTAGATTTCATTAAAAACAGAAAAAAAAAACACTTTCTCAGTCCGAAATCACCTTACATCGTAATTTTGTTTTTAATTTTTACTCAATTTTATTACATACCCGTTAACCATGTTAAGCAGACATAACTGAATGATACGTCACGACATTTAATTTTCTCCACTAATAAGTCAAACGTCTAATCTCATAATTCTTCTACTAAATCTTGATACATAAGATAGACAGAATGGTGAAACCCATAAGAATGTTTTTCTATTCGTATTTGTAACCTACGGCCTGTAAGGGCGGGGCGGCGCGGGGCGATGCGGGCGCTGCGGACGCACGGGTTCATACACTTCGTCATACAAACTGCTATACTGTTCAATTTCACTATACACATTACCCGACGCTTCATCACTCACTACGTCATACGAAACTGTACTATAGTCCACATTTTGATACTTTAAAGCGGAATAATTCTTCGAATTCTCCACTGATTCACTGAAATTCTCCAATTTCTCCTCAAACTTTGGCTTATACATGTTTTTTTCGTAGTCATTATTGCTTTGACTCCCAGACGGTGTTGAAAATTTCGCATAATAATCATTAGTTTCTAGTATATACTGCTGTTGATTGGGGTTCATATCAAAGTTACTATAAACTGCAAAATCATTGAAGTTTTCAGTCGCACTATAGTTCGATGTGGACGCTACCTCTTGTATATTTGCTTCGGTATTGGCATAGACACCTCCATCATTATTTTTCGTTCTGAGATTCAATGATTCTGATATTCTATCATCTAACGACATATCTGCTAATGTCCTGAGAGATTCGTTTATAGATTCCGTTTGTCTGTTTGTCAGTGCGTTGTTCGAATAAATATTGTTAGGTGCCGCCATGTTTGATTGAATAGAATTATTTAACGTCATATTATTGTATATAGCTTGTGTATTAGTTGTTGCTGTATTGTAAACTTGAGATTGGTACAGATTATCATCTAATTGTATGCTATAATTAGGTTTTTGAGATTCTGTTCTTGGCCAGAATTGTGAAGTATCAAAGGGGTCTGGACTTGCTTGTGAAGTAATATTTAAACCGTCAAGTGACTTAGCGCCGTACAGATTTGGTGTACTTTGGATATTTTGAGATTCCGTACAGTATGTTGGTAGACTTTCTATACTTTGTTGACCCCAGTCTAGATCGTGATCTGAAATTAAATTGTTATAATATTCAATTTCGCATATTAATTATATATATTAGGACCTTGAATAAGTTGCTGCTGTTTTTCGAAAGATGGCGTTGCGGCACTCTGTGCATGGAATTTCGTACGGTAACGAATTACCAAAATAGTACTATATGTAACCTCAAATTATAGTAGAATAGTTTTTACTACAGTGTCAACTACATATTTATTTTCCCTTTGTGAAAATGTATACTTTTATGCCAAATAAAGTGTTTTTGGGGGGAATTTTATTGCATTGCTTTATTCAGAAAAAATCTGCAGTAGAAGCACACAGAATTCTCGTTGAGACATATAGTGCACAATGCTTTGTCGAATACAACGTGCAGAGACTGGTTTAGGCGCTTCAAAAGTAATTATTTTGACTTTGAAGACAAANAGGGTAGTCAGAGGGAACCTAGTGTTAAGACACTCCGTTCCCCACATTCCGCCGAGTTCTGGAGGCATTGCGTGTTGAGTAGCGGAACACCAGAGCGAAGAAATAGAAATATAACACAACCAGTCGATTTTACAGTACACTTTGTGCCTCTGTGCCACGTCTGGCCTGAAATACATTTTACAATATTAATTTATCTTTACAAAATATGAATATTGTAAAATACATTTTCAATTTCATTTCATCTACAAATTAATCTAATTTAATTGACATACAAAAGTATAACCGCATACAACAAGTATCCTTTAAGAAACAATACCATATCGATTTTAATATTTTCAATTTACCATGATTTAAACTCTTCGAATAATTGTCCCTGGTGGACCTCGCGACCCGATCCAACAGCGTCCTATCGTTTGTCAGTTTGTTGTAATTAAAGTGTTTGCTCGCGTTGTTGCCGGCGCGGGTCGTGGACGGCTGCGTCGACTCTATAGTGCGACGCTTGCGGAGTATCACCTCGGGATCCTCTACTGCGTTGTTGGGTTGGTTTGTAGCTGAAATGTATGAAATAACGATATTTGAAATTGATTCGACAGTAAATGAAACGTATAAATAAATATATTTAAGTTATGTTATAGAATATATGAGTTTATATTTTAAGTATAATTGAGGCTTTTCGCGGGATAGGGGCCTAAGCGTGCGACCGAATACCCGTCAAGTTGTGAATTGCATTCCCACTCAAGGAAATTAAATATTTTATATTTTCACTTATTCGTTCGGGTAACGAGGTGAATCGCGGCGTTGAGTTCCGCACTCAACATGCAATGAAAATGGGAAACGAAAGTATCTTAACGGGAACGGAGTATCTTTATTACGTTTCTAGGTTCCCCTGGCTTTGTGAAAATTAAAATATAATTGTAGAGGTAAATAAAATAATATGCGACGAATACGCCATTCAGTTGTAGTTTTTATGTATAGTAAAGTGAAACACCCTTTTTCAAATAGCCTAACCTTATGTACTAGAAAAATTATGGTGTAATCGTCGCTCTGTAATGTTTTACTAACTAGTTGAACTAAATACAGCAATGGGTTCTACTAAGAACGATATCTTCATATAGATGGTCAGTAGGGTAAATAGTGAAATAAATCTATAAATAAGTTCTTTGTGCCTGATCTGTAGAGCACGAAAAATATTTGAAAAAAAAAAATAATGAAGTATACAACTTTTTGTTTTCTTTATCGTGCCAATGCTATATGAAATAAAATACGTATTTGTATAGCAATATGTGTTTATGAAGCAACTGTTAATAAACATTCATCTCACGTAGAGCTTAAAACAAGAATACGTCAATCGTTATTTCTAACAACAGTAATGTATTATATAACCTTAACTATAATAAATTACATTACATTGATGAATATGTATATTTACGTATGTAACAAATTAATCAGTTAAGCTACAAAGTATCTATATATGTTGACGATAAACAAATTATAATTTAAATAGTTGTAAAATAAAAAATATCTATGTTGGTCCTATTCTTCAAATATAATCTAGTACAATAAAATTTTCTAAAGCATAGACATCCTGTGTGACGAAAGTTTGTGAGGGTAAATGTTTCTTTCAATTTTACGTGAAACTATTGAACGGATTTGGATAAAACTTTACAGTAATTTTGCTTATATATGAGAATAACTCACATAGGCTACAAAAATGTAAAGATTTAATAATTTGAGTATAAAACACAGGCTGTCGTGGCGCAGGGATACAAGGGTGTGACTGTAACGAGATGGTTGTCGGTTTGATCCCCACTCGAGGGAATGAATATTATATCTTAATATTTTCATTTCTTCGCTCTGGCACCAAGGCAAAAGCCCGGCCTCTCAACATGCAATGTCTCGAAAAAAATTGTGGAAAGTGAAGAACGGAGTGTCTTAACACTAGGTTCGTTCTGCCGACCCTGCTGTATGCGGGATACAGCGATTTAAAGAGGGCGAAGTCACGTTTGGGTGGCTAGTACATCATAAATAATTATTAGCTATAAGTATATAACACAACATAAACAAAGGTGTAATATAATATAACGTATTACACAATCAGCCACACTACGTCTCGGTAAAACCATTTAGTCATAGATTAGCAATTTTCAATGCTAACCAACGATCGCGCCGTATTATTTAACAGTTACAACGTTGTCGCCGTACAAATGAATAAATTATAAAAAACCATTTAATTCTCGCTTAAGGGATTTGTCCCTGTAAACTGTTAAAATAAATAAAATTTTAATTTAAATATTTTTTATGTTTATTTATCGTAATATTGCCATTTCACTCGCGACTTTGTGTAATCTATTATTGTTGTCAGAAATATAACCTAATTCAAAAAGGTTTCATGGGTCAATCTGTCTGTTATCAAATGGAAATGAATAAGAGATGTTTACCTTACACAGTTGCTATAATGTAATATAGCCTAAAATAGCCTTTCATCGTAAATTGACTATTCACTACAAAAAAAAATAAATGGAACCAGTACTTTCCGAGAGAAAGAAACTCTACAATTTTATAATATTATTAGTATAGATAAAAAAATTGAGTTTTTACCTTTCGGAGACATCTTCGCAGCTGCAGCTTGAACGTTTTTGCTTTTAACTGCCGTAACAAGCGTACTGTGAAAAAAATCGATATTTATTGATAAAATCAATGTTATCAAACAATATTTATTTCTAGAATCGATAAATTTCATATTCTATGTTATGTACATAACTTTAAGTATAGAAAAAATATAATCAAATGGCTAGTTTTAAAATAAATATAAGATGTGCATATAGAGATTTTTTTAAACTTCGCGCTGTGGCCCGTATACAGTAGTTAAGTTAAGACACTTTGAACTCCTACTTTTCACCGAATTTCGTTTCTGTGTCGAGTGGTGGAACTCTACGCCGTGATGTAGAAAAAAAATATAACACAAAAAAAGGTTTACCTAGGAAAAAGTCCAACTTCTAAGCTTCTTTGATTCTGTCCTTTCCACCAGTGCAGCTCCGGTCGTTTGTCGATGAGGACAATCGCGTCTCCTGCCTCTATTGTCATCTGACCTTGTTTCCTATAACTATTTAGCAATATACGGTTTGATATATGATTGAGCAATATATAAGAGAAAACTGAATGCATCATGCATAGAGTACAAAACTCTAGTTTTCGCTATTATATTTTTACGACGACGGATTTGTTTTAAATGAGTCTAAAATTAAATAATCTACTGATTGTAACTTATCCCGGAAAAGAGTTAAATTGCGATGCATTGCGTCTGGTGTGGCGGAACTCAGGAGCAGAGCGGAGTTGATTAATAAAATATATCTATTATATTTTTCTTGTCTATTTAGGTAGATTGAGAAAAAAGAATAATATTTCACTAGGTTTTATTTGCGCACTTCAGAAAACGAAAAATAAGCATTTATTTCAAGTGTAGTAATAAGCTATGCAACATCAAGATTTTATTTCGTTAGTGTATTACTTACCTAAGACTAGCAATAGCGGTCTCCGATTTATTCGTCTCCATATACCGCAGTATGCCCGCAAACGTCGGCCTCTCCTTCGGGTTCAACTCCCAACACTGCATCATGAGCATGTACACGTCGGGCGGACACGCGCCCGGCGCGGACAGGCGCTGGCCTTCCCGCATTATTAGACGAAGGATCTCGGACCCATTTAAACCTATAAAAATATATATTAAAATAATTATCAGCTTCACGCTGTATTCCGTACACAGGAGTGTCGGCAGAAGAAACAGTGTTAAAACGCTCCGTTCCCCACTATCCACCGAATTTTTCGAAGCATTGCGTGTTGAATGGCAGAACTCAAAAAACTTTGGGTGTCAAAGCAAAGAAATGAAAATATTAATAAATAATAATTAATTCGCTCTAGTGGGGTTCGAATCCACAACCGTCGCGTTGCAGGCACATCCTTGTGCCAATACACCACGAAGGCCTTTTAAAAAAATAAAAGTCTTAATATTAATTAAGTACAAGTTACAAAATTATGTTAGTAAATAAAACATTCGAACCAACAATTATTAACCGTCTTGCTATAGTGGCACAAAGTGTAATTGTAAATGCGACTGTTATGGGTTCGATTTCCACTCGGGAGAATGGATTATTTAATATTTTCATTTCTTCACTCTGGTAACAAGACAAAGTGCGGCGTTGAGTTCCCTTACAGCACGCAATATTTGAAAAATTGAGCAGAAAGTCAGGAATGGAGGATTCTCTCTGCTTATCCTGTTGTTTGCGGGAACCAAAAAAAGTTAGTGAGAGTGATTTAAAACCGTGCATATTCTTTTTGTTAAAAAGATTACATAAATAAACAGTTTGAAACCGAATTCATTTAACATTACTAAAAAACTTTAACGGAATTTTTCATATTAGGAGACATTTCTATAAGAAAAAAAAATATTTACAACATCTATCATATTTTGTATAATGGTGGTAATAATTATTTTTTTAATGAACAGAACAAGTTGTTAATTATCAAACATATTCTAACCGGTCAAGTTGTGGCGCAAGACCACAAGCGTATGACTGTGAATGCGACTGGTTGTGGATTCGATTACCACTCATGGAAATGATATTATAATATTTTAATTTCTTCGCACTGGTGCAGACGCAAAGCGCGGCGTTAAGTTTCGCCACACAACTCGCAATGCCTCCAGAATTCAGCGGAAAAAGGAGCTCCGAAAAATTTTAAACAATGTAACAACCAACGTGTATTCATTTTGCTTCAAATTTCTATTATTCCCATTTTAGGTGCACAAGATCGCGTGTTTTACAATTGGCATTTGAACACGCATAGGTACTAATTTATAACATATACCTACAATCTACATTTGATACCATTTTGATTTAAAAATGAATAAATGATGAAGTGCAAAACATATACATAGGTGTTCTCTTCGTCTACATAACCTCAATGGACGGAGCCATATTTATTCAAATTAAGGTGGGTGGGTATAAAGAGGGCATCAAAAAGTAAATATAAAATATTTTAAATTTGATTTTAAAATACATATAGCGGATTTGATAAGAAGTTTGTCATATGAAAGCGACAATAGAGCGAAAATAAATTTATTAAACCTAAATTTAAATTTTAAGATGGTTTAATGGTTTTTTAAGTTGATACCAGCTGTGGCGCAGAGGCACAAAGTGTGGCTGTAAAATCGATTGGTTGTGGGTTCGATCCCCACTCGAGGAGATGAAATATTTATATAAATTCATATTTCCATTTCTTCGCTCTAGTGACGAGGCAAAGCGCGAAATTCAGTTCCGCCACTCAACACGCAATGCCTCCAGAATTCGACGGAAAGTGGGGAACGGACTGTCTTAAAATTAGATTCCCTCTGCCTATCCTGCTGTGTTCGGGATACAGCGTGAAGCTAAATATAAATTTAAATAAATAGAATCGATATATAAATTTAAATAAATATATCATTTAATCGATTGGGGTCGAACCCACAACCAGTTTCGTTTACAGTCACACTTTGTGCCACTGCGCCACGACCGGCCGCAATAATCGCTTTGAATTTACCTGTTGTACACATACAGCTTTTTGTGTAACATGCAAAATGAAACCGACAATGCTTGGAATCCTATAAATATAATATTAATATAATATTAATAAAGTAATTATTATAATACAAGATTCTATCAAGCACTATTAGTAAAATAGACATTACTACAAATAATATTAAGATGATCATAAAGGAAATCTCAGTAGAGATTCTTATCATTTTTTTATAAAGTGAATTCTTATGCTACATAATAGGCGTGGGAATGGAGAAATTGTAAGACATTATGAAACTTAATTGTGAGAGTTTTGAAAGGCAATTTTAATACATTGATTAACTATATATTAAAGCCGAAATTATAAGTTGAAGCAAATGTTGTTGTCAGATATCAATTGATTTTTTTTTTTCGAAATTATATTGAAGCCAACGATAATTATGTTTAACCATATTATAAAAATGAAAATATCTTAAATATTTACGTATTCCTTGCATAAGAATCAAACTGATAACCATCATCGTATCATATCATAACCATCACTAAACAGATACGTCCAAACTTTGCTACAATATGCATTAGGAAAAAAAATATCTGCGCATCAAAGGCACGTTACCAAAGCTATTGCAACATGTTCTGGGAAATCCCAGAATATGTTGCTGAGTGTTTGCAGTTGGCAAAGACTCACACATTAGATGTATGTGAGGACTGCCTCATTTGCTGTGGCCTGTGATTCAGGTAGATATCATGGGTAATTTTAATAGTGCATATTATGAAGCTGCCTATGTGCATTTGATTATTTTTTTCAAAGCGACCACAATTTGTTAAACGTATTTTAAAAAAATAGCTCACCCATCCAAGGTTCTTCTCCGAAACTATACATTTCCCACAACGCAACAGCAAACATCCACACATCAGATGCGTGTGAGAACTGCCTCGAGCGCAGCGACTCGGGGGCACACCACGGAAAAGGGACTCGTCGACGCTCGCTCATAACATAACAGTCATCTGCATCTGGGAGGGCTCGCATTAGACCAAAATCACCTATTTTGACCTAAAAATATTGCATTTATTATTTACACCGCTACCTGCAAATAGCAAGGACCTAGTGTAGTACAGATGGTAACTAGTGTTAAGACATTCCATTCACTATGTATCGCCCAAGTTAAAAGGCCCTAGATATGACCCATGTGAGTGAAGAGATTAAAATATTTCATACATTTAAGTGGGAATGAACCTACAAATGTCACGTTTAATCAGATATTGTGCCTGTGCGCTACAATGGTCTCTATTTACAAAATAGTTTAGCAAAACCTGAATATAAGAATTTATGCGTACAAGTTTAATCAGCCTATATGAAAGATTATAAAAGAATCAAAGTAAAACATGCACACAGAATTGAATATCTTCTAACTTTTCTATATACATATAATATATTATTTTATGGTATACCACTTTGCCTGATTAACTCATTGCCACACTATTTCTTTAATAGAGATAGGAAATAAATACATTTAATTTTTCAGATTGACCATCAAAATCATTGAATTTAAAGTCAGAATTGCATTTATGCCTGTCCTACTGGGCTACAGTGACCTCTAAAATAATAAATTTGTTATTAAAAAATAAACAATAGATTCACTTACCAATTCTAAATTAGAAAGTAATATGTTTCTACAAGCCAAATCTCTGTGTAAAAATCGACTTTTTTCCAAATGTGCCATTCCTGCGGCAACTTGCCCTGACCATTTCGATATAAAATTCAATGATACTTTGCCATCCTGTGCTCTTATGTAATCTAATAACGCACCCATTGGTGCCAATTCACACACCATCATAAGTGGATGAAACACTACACCATGTAGCTTGATTAAATTAGGATGTTTTAAACTATGCATGGCCTCAACTTCCCTTCTAAAGTCATCATATATTCCTGGCTGTGAAAATGCATCAGCTTTCAATACTTTCACAGCCACTGGCACCATTTGATTTGTCTGATCTGACATTCTCCATTCTCCGCGTCTCACAACACCAAACGAACCATTACCTAACTCATTATGCAACCTATTAAGAAAAATAAAATAAAAATGTAAAGATACTTTATTCTTGACACACCACCTAACTTTTGATAGATAACATATTGAAAACTAGGCCTTGTTTTCTTAGCAGACCATGAGAATGAAAATAATAATTTTTCAAGTGTGAATTTGTGGGAATCTGATTCACAAGGAAAGCATTCACAGTAACAAAATTTATTGTTTTATTGTTAAAAAAAGATAATGCAATATTTTTAAGAAATATTTTATAATGTTTTAATAACAATAATATTATTTATTTTTCTGCATTTCTTTATAAAAATTAGGTACATTATGTGTATTCTGTCAATTGTATAGTGTATATGCAATATTATTATTCAACAATGTAATATAATACTTACACAATATCTTTTTCTAGTATGATACATGTGGTTCGACTTTCAGTTTGTGATTGAGGCCTTATTGCTAAATCAGTCTTTTCGCGGGTAATAGAATTTGAGGAGCCAAATAATTTATTCCAAAATTTTCGGTTCCACAGTTGTAATTTCTTTTTCCTGACTGCATCAAGCAGCCTTCGAACACCTGGTTTGCTAATGCCAATCTTTTCAAGGTCCTCTGCATGTACATAATCAAAGTGTGCTAATCTTGTAATCTAAAAGTGAAGTTGATGAAATAATCCAATTTTATCTTAAAATAATATATTATGACTGAATATGAAAAAAATATGAAATAATATATTATGATGAAGTTTATAAAAATTTACCTGTAATTGATCTCGAATTGGAACATAAAATTGTTCGAGTTGCACATTTTGCAAAATTTCACAAAGCCAGTCTGTATTCGAATCCATAGTGCGTATAACGATCACTGGCTAGCTAGCTTTGCAATTTGGTTAATAGAAATCTTCTCAGAAATAACATTTCTAGCAGGAAGTAAAAATTACTGTATATGAGAGAGTTGTTGTCCAATTATAGTTAGCGTGTGTTTATTATTTAAACTAACCTTATAAATAAAACATTTACTTAATTTTTAAGCTTTTAGCATAAAGCAAATTTTAAAAATAAAACTATATTGTATATTCTATTTCGATACACACAAAACAAACAACACAGGAACTAATTACAATGGAAAGCTGCGAAACGAACTGCAATTTACAATCGGCAAGTAAACGAGCTAGAAATATATCGTTCATTGTTCATTCATCAATCAATCATTCAATAATGAAGTTTATTACAAAAGTTGCCAGAATGAATATGTAAAAATATTCCCAGATTATACATAGTGTGTTTGAGTCACAACAACAGTTACGGTACGATACTGTACTGTAGTAATATTTCTTTAAATTACTATACCATTATTTTCATGATATTTCTTACGAATATATTAAAATCAATTTAAACTGTTATATAAAATAGTTAGAAAGTTACTGAGAGCAACTATGATTGACACATGCTGCTAAAGCCTGTTAATAATAGTTATAAAATTTGCGTTATTTCATGATCCGATATTAAATTAACACACACACATTTTAATTTTCTTTCACCAATAAAAATACGGTAATACCGTATATATTTTTTTGATGAATGACATTAATTTAAATATAAAATGTCAAACCGAAAAAGCTAATTCCTACTCTATTTAAGCTATCGTTATTATAGAAAAGCTTAAATTTAATTTATACTATATACAAGTTACTCTTTCTATCTTGTGATAGTTATTTTTCTTATTGTTTTCAATATAACAATGCAAAACCTCTATGCAGACAGTATCACAGAAACAAAGACTGTTGATTTTGGTTTAGTACCTATTGATACTATAACTGAAAAGATTATACTAATTCAAAATTTAACGGACGTAAGTAGCTGATTATATCCAAATCAAAGAAAAATATTTATTTTATAGTCACTTTTCTTATAGTCATTTGCTTCAATAATTACTTAATTTATGTTTTTAGTTACATTTGACATATCGTGTGTCGTTGATGTATATTTTGGACAACATTGATCAAGTTTTTAAGGTATCTGTAAATTCTACTCCTGTAAAGCCACTCGATTGGGCTGAAGTGAAAATTGTATTTAAGCCGAAAAGTACCCATCAGTTCTATACTGATTATTATATTATAGGCGATACGTCTGGTAATACATACCGGTTGAATTTAAAAGGAAAATGCTTTGGTAAATAAAAACTTCCATTAGATTTTTTTATATACTTATTTCTTAATTGAAATAATTACAAGTAGGTACAGTTTGCGAAGTTTAAACAGAGCTTTATATTTATGTGGATGTAAAATGAAATGATTTGTTTAAAAAAAGTCATGGTCACAACGCAACGTTTGATAATATAATATAAAGATTTATTATTGACGCAAACAATACATCAGATGATAATAAAAATAAACAAAACAAGAGAGGAGAAAAGCGTCTGATGTAGAAGATGTAGAAAAAGAAGAAAGTGTAGAAAAAAATTATGTAGCTTTAGTTTTGATGCTCACCTAAAGTAACGCAAACTTCAATTTAAACCTCGTCTACGGTAGTACCTAGCTAATTTTAAGTACCTAACTAATTTTATAGTTATGACTATAGTCATTTCAATATGTTTAATTACTAATCTAAATAAATTGCTGTAGGTCCTAAAATATCTATCAGTAAAAAACAACTTGTATTTAGAGTTGTCAAAAATGTTAGCGAACAAAGAACGGATGTAGTAAATATTGTAAACAAATCATCTATTGACGCTACTTATCAATGGCTTTTACCCGCTTGTGGGGCAGTTGGGTTTTTTCAAGTAAGAATATAATATTATTTGGTATATAGTTAGTTCAGATTAGGATACAAGAGGTAGTGTATTATTGTATTAAAATTACCGTCTCGAAGTTGGTTCTATACTAAAAAAACCGAGGGATTTCAATTTTTGTTGTCAAATGATTCCAAAACGGCTCAGTTAACTATGGCAACTGATATTTGTATACGGTGAGCGTTAAAACGATAGTAAACATTCATGATATTTTAAATAATAAAAAAAATAACTAAAAAATAAAAAAAAACAGAAGTCGTGTCCTTGAGAAATATTCGATGTCCTCCAGAAATAATACATGAGCGTTCAACTTTTCGGGTTTTCGAACCGATTAAATACCGACCAATATTATTGAGAGTCTAAAAATGAAGCTATAAATGAAGCACTTTCCGCCGAATTCTGGAGGCATTGCGTGTTAAGTGGCGGAACTAAGCGCCGCGCTTTGCCTCGACTCCAGAGCGAGGAAATAAAAATATAAAATCAGCTTCACGCTGTATCCCGCACACAGCAGGGTAAGCAGAGGGAACCTAGTGTTAAGACACTTCGTTCCCCACTTTCTGCCGAATTCTGGAGGCATTGCGTGTTGAGTGGCAGAACTCAACGCCGCGCTTAACCTCGACATCAGAGCGAAGAAATGGAAATATAAATTTAAATAAATGTTTCATCTCCTCGAGTGGGGATCGAACCCACAACCAGTCGGTTTTACAGTCACACTTTGTGCCGCTGCGTCACGACTGGCCTCAAAAATTACTATATTAATGTTGGTATGAAAACTATGTTTTGTCAATAATCCAGAGTTTAAGCATCAGCGCTCCTTTTACGAGAACAGCATATAGGGTAAAATATTTTAAGCCCATACCTAAAGAAATTAACCTAAAGAAATTAACCAAGATATGTCAACAGTTAAGACGTAGGATTTTTTTTTTCATTTCACGATGTTTATCCATATAATATTTCTGTATTTCGTGTGACGCAGTTACGCATAGATACCAATAACGTAAACACATTCTACTACAAAAATACTACTAAACTTTGCCGCCAATATCTACGACTCGACTTCGGAACGAGGCGTATGCGGCGGTTTCCTTTGATAGGTTTATGCCTGCGTGCGTCGTTCTTGACAAATGGCGTTTTATTTTACAACGATAATTTTATTATTTATTTTGTTTGAAAAAATAACTTTTTAATTTTTGGAAAAAAATATTTTTTTAAATTATATTAGGCTTTTTTGAGTGATGCTGGCAAAAACACTCTGTATACTGGGAAAAGGTAACGAAATAAGAAAATATCTTTAGTATATTCTTAATAATAATACAATGTTTTTTTTTAATTTGATCGTTGTTTTTATAGATTTCAACAGGGAACTGCGGTGTTATTAGAGCTTTTGAAAGCATTGCCACAACTATAATATTTTCCGCTACAGCGTTAGGTGTATATACGACAGAATTAATTTGCTTAGTTTTAAATCAGGTAAACAGAAGCAAACATACTTACATTTTATTTAAATCTCTATAAAACCCTTCCATTGCTTACTAAGTAACGCACAATTCTGAGCGAAAGAAAACGGAAAAAATATTTAATCTGTAAATTCGGAAGCGTAAATATGATAGGATAGATGATATGGATGATAGGAAGTGCTAAGAAAATTTCTTTAAACTAATAAAAAAAATTACAAAACAACAATTTATATATTAAAAGCATTTGAAAAGTACATCTGCTTTAAGCTTCACGCTGTTTTCCACATTTCAATATTTCGCACTTGTACTAACCAGAGTAGTAGACTATAGACAGAGTAGTAGATAGACTTGTACTAACACACCTACAGCTATCGCTGCAGCCTAGCCAAGACGCCACGATGGCTTCAGAAAAATATACTTAAATTATATTGTGACCATTAGTATTCTATGAAATGGATAAATGTATTGAAATAAAATATTTATTTATCAGGAACCTTTATACCTTACTGTATTAGCTTCAGTTGTCCTACCCGGAACCCCATTTTACGATTTGAAAAATCATATTTTTCAAAAGTATTGGAAAAGAAAGAGTCGATCAGCTCATTTAATGGAGAACAGCCTTAATCGATTAACTTATATTCCTTCGGCTTCCGTTTATGAAAAATATCTAGATTTTGGTAGCGGCAGTGTAGTGGATAACACTTTTAATATATCGCAAACGCTGTGTGTTACAAATCACGAATTACAAGAAGGATCCATAACCTGGATCCAAGGTTAGTATAGAGTTTACAAAATGATAAAATAATAATTTTTAGTAGATGCATCATATTTATCTTACTTGATTACTTACTTGATATTTATAATCTGTTTTTTTAAATGAGTATATGTATAATTAATAATTATAAGTTAGAATGTTTTGATATAAACCGACACTTGTTACAGATCCTGACAATGTTTTCTTAATCGATCCAATAACTTGTGATATTCCACCCAATGAGTCTAAATTATTCACTATAAGATTCAGGTAATATTCAAAGATAGTAATGACTTATTTTCATAATTTTAATACGAAATATTTTTAACATATTATGTTTTGATACAGACCTAAACTCGATAACGAAGCTTTGGGCTTTTTACTGTGTGGAGATTTCCAATTTGAATCTTATGAGGACGAATCCGAATATGTCACAATTAAACACACTTGGTACAGAATACCTTGCATTGGTAATACTTGGTTGCCTTGTGCTGAGTGGAGTCCCGAGTGGGATTGTCCCACCGAGGTTTTTCCTGTCAACTATATTTTAAACAATTTTGTACACATAGAAAAAAAGTTCATACGCTTTAAAACGGGAAATAAAGATACATCATCAATAAGTGGCTAGCTAGATGTTGTCAATTTTTTATTAATTAGGATCTTCATATAGACAAATCTAGATTGTCCTTCATACGTTCTCCGTAAAACGAGACTGAACGTGATTTTGTGTTCAACTGGCACGCAGTGGGAGCCTTGCATTCAATCAATTCAATAAAATAATATTTTTAAGTGTTCGTTTTTAAATAGGTAGTTCTACCACCAACAGTTCCAGCTAGAACAACATTCACAAACTTTTTACTTTCTAACAAATCGGGAATACCCATGCATTTCAAATTTGGAGCCCCTTACAAAACGTAAGAAAAAATTTCACGGTTTATTGTACTTATCGCGAATATTAAAAACATAATAAATATCATATATACATAGCAAAAAATATTTCAATGGAAATGATTGTCACAATTCATACCTGGTATCAGGTTCAGGAAGTATACCCGACGTTTAATCATGTTTTATTAAATGATTATTAAATATTTTTAATGAGTTTCTCTCGACAGTAATAAAGTTTATTACAGGGAGTACTTGGGTGGGATTCGACATTGATTCGATCATGCCTTTGCAAATATTTAAAATATATTCAGAAATGACGCATGTCCTTGGTTTACTCTCAGTTACTTTTATACTCGTACTATCCTTCGAGAAGGTAATTTTTAAGAGACGTGTTTAGTTAGGTTCGACCAATAAACTAATAAATATTTCAATTAGGATAAAATCGGGATAGCTGTTCCACTGATATACGGCCGGTTTCTGAATTGAGAATTTGAAGTNAACCATTTTTTTCAAATAAGAGAACTGCGAATGTGTTGTTTAAATACGTACCTTCTGGTCTATTGTAGAAAAAAAATGCAAAATCTATAACTGGTACTAATAAGTAAAAAAAATAGATAGTAACTACAAATGTTCAAACGAAGTAAAGCATATAATTTCCATAACTAAAATGGTATATACAGCCATTCCACTATTTGTTATTACAATGATGAATGCTTATAGTATGTTACTATTTATCATGTAAATAAAATGTAGGAATTTCATTGTAATGCCCATGTGCGGTGTCGTGCAAGGGCGTGGATGGCAAATAGTGACGGTTGCGTTGGAGCCGATATCTTTTGGGGAGTACTGTGAAAACTGGGACCTTGTTATTAACAAATCTCAAACTGTAAGCTCATTTGTCCAATTTAAATATTAGTAATATCATTTTGTTTAACTTCACGCTGTATCCCGCACATAGCTGGATAGGCAGAGGGGACCTGGGAACTAGTGTTAAGACACTCCGTGCCCGTTCTCCACTTTTTGCCGAATACCGAAGGCGTTGCGTGTTGCGTGCTGTAACTCAACGCCGTAAGCACAGCAAGGAAATAAAAATATTAAATATTTCCTTTCCTTGAGTAGGAATCAAATTGACAACGTTTACAGTCGCACCGCACATACATATGTATGTAACCCTGTGTTACGAAGGACCTCTAGTATTAAGTTTTTAATATTACTTGTAAATCGATAAATGCAACTGATAAGGCATAAAATAAAATAAAACACAAGGCTATTTAATATTTTCATTTCTTCGTTCTGGTATTGAGGCAAAGCGCAGCGTTGAGCTCCGTCACTTAACACTTCTCGAGAATTCCGTTGAGAGTGAGGAGCGAAGTATCTAAGACTAGGCTTCCTCTGTCTACCTCCATGCGGGATACAGCGTGAAGCTGAAAAAAAATCTGTTTTAATACGAAACAGGCTCGTATTTGCCTAATCGGCAGCGCAGAGGTTAGTCAAGTGGAGATGATGTCGCACGGCTACAATCCGGACACGCACGCCGTGTACGAGTTCCCGCCGACGATCACAGGATGCACCAACTATTGTACGGCGTTTCTGCACAATTTAACTAGAATGGAGATACAGTTTGTATTTATACTCCTTCCTATCTGTTATATAATGGAACTATTTTTAATGTTTCCTTTTGTATGGTACATTGATACTCAGATATTACTATGAACTATATATTTGAACATAACAACAAAACAAAGGCCAGCCCACAATCGACTGGTTGTGGGTTCGATCCCCACTCGAGGAAATGAAATATTTATTTAAATTTATATTTTAATTTCTTCGCTCTGGAGTCGCGGCATAGCGCAGCGTTGAGTTCCGCCCCTTAACACACAATGCCTCTAGAATTCGGCGGAAAGTAGGAAACGGAGTGTCTTAACACTAGGTTCCCTTTTTCTACCCTGCTGTGTGCGAGATACAGCGTGAAACTGATTTGATTTTTGCCAAAAAATATATTAATTTCTACTTCTATGTTAATCCTCTCTTTTATTTATTTTTTCAGTATGAGGGTACTAAGCAACGTGTCTTGGCTGGGTGGCGATAACTTCGGTAGTATAGTGCTACCTCCAAAAGAGATAGTGAGATACCACTGGTGGTTCTTCCCAAAAGAGCACGACAAAGTGTATGAAACTACAGTCGTGTGCTCTTGTATATGCTTGATTGATGGAAAGTAAGTATGTTGTTAATTTTAAAATATTTTCATATTATTATTTTTTTCTATATGAGCGATTAATATTCCTAGATGCCACTTTTAACGAGTGCAATATACATTAAACGTGATTGTTATGGTTTAGATGGATAGATTTTTTATTCATAATGCGGCATTGGGTCCCAAAACCCTGTGAAGTGAAGTAAATGTGTCCTGGTTTTATTCCACATTTAAAATTAGATAAACAAAATATCTACGGTCCTTCGCTATTAAATTTTCACCAATTATTTTTTTTCTATATCTTTCTTATGCAGTCTGTATAGATTAGGTTATAGAAAAAACCCTAAAATATAGGAAATCAAAACCTTTAATAAATGTGATCAGCAAAATAATATATATTTTTTTTTATAATGAAAAATATTTAAAGGCCAGTTGGACAACCGACGGAGCTATTCATCCAAATTACTGGATTCTCTGAACTACCGAATTTGAAAGTAAGTCTACGGAATATTTTGAATTATTTGTAAATATATATTTCTTAACATACTATACAAGTTGTTATTGCAATTCCGTTTAAAAATGTTGCACTTGACAGGATTATGCTATTTTTATTCAGGTTCACGCTGTATCCCATATAGCAGGATGGGCAGAAGGAACCACTGTTAGGACAGTGTTCCATTCTCGATTCGTATTCGAGTTGAATGGCGGCACTCAACGCAGCCCTTTCTCCTACTAGAGGGAGAAATTACAATAATTTTAATACATCCATTTCCCCAAATGGAGATCAAACCTGTAGGTTTGACTGGAAACGCTATGATTGTGACCATCGGAGAAAGAAATAAAATTAAAAAAATATATAATTTTTTATAAGTTTTTAATAAAGAATTAAACATATTTATTAGGTATTGCCAAGAACATTTAATCTTCATGATACAGTAGTAGGAGAAAAAGCTTCAACGACGATCACTCTTTACAACTTTGGTTCATGCTATTTTACTTCCAAACTATATCATGTAATTAACGGCATGGGAGATGATTACAGTGGTGACAAATTTGAAATTGAGTCCTCTGTAGTAAGTAAAATTTTCTTTATATAAATAGATGAAAATATTTCAATTTTTTTTTTATTTTTAGCAAAATTTTGACGTAGGTTGATACTACATATTATTGGTTAATTGGCGTCGAGCACTTGGATGATTTCCAAGAGTACCGTAATACGTTCAAATTATTATAGACTTTTAAGCACATATTTGCCTTTACTTGTGATTATGTTAAATATTTTTTCAATTGTGTCAATATCTCTCAAGTTGTGATAGGCTGATATTATCTACATAAAATTAAGATTTTTTTTACTTAAGTTTTATTTTTAAAGAGTAATATAATAATAGTAAATATAGAATATTACATATATTTGAGAGATAAATTTGTGTATTGCTAACAGAATAGCCTAAAGCCATCGCATTACTGTGAAGTTAAAATGACAGCAATTGCAAATGGTGCTGGTTCACGACAAATAGATATTAAATATACAGTTTTGTATCGTACTGAATATGATGAAATAGAAGAAATACAACCTATTAAGAAAACTATTTTAATTATTTGGTATGACGGGATTTACCCAACAATTAAGGTAAATTGTTATTATTTTCAATATTAATGTTTTTCTTACTATTTATACTTATAACAAATTATAAAATTCTTTAAGCTCTTATTCATTTAGTCATATTTCTTTTTATTTTATACAGTGAAAATAAAAAACTTATACCTATTACATAAAAAGTTATTTCAGGTCAAGCGTACCATATCTGTACGATGTCCTATCACTTTAAGCGATCATTGTGTATGGAATATAGTTAACGTTGAAGAGTTCGTATAATTTACTACATAATATGTACTTATAATAAATATTTATCAAAAACTAAAACAATAATATTATTTTTCAGATTCAATAAAAAATTACAAGACTGTCGTCCTAATACACCTTTAGTTGTTAATTTACACGCTCCAGATCTTTGTGTACGTCCAAATGACGTAGAATTTGTTTTTGTGTTAGCTTGTCTATATAATGTACCAGTACCGTTCAGTTTTCGTAGAGAGAAGATATGCGATTGTATCATGTCTGAGGTCCAAGTGGGTATCTCCACTTTTGAAATGAAGCATACTTGCTATCATAGACAACTGGTTGATTTGTCGCCCATGAATGGTATTGTAGCGGTATGTATGTTATAGCTGTGGTCGCTTAGTTTAACCCTTAAATGCATAGAGTCCCAAAAATGAATCAATAACTTTTTGCGCGGATATCCGACAACAGTTCTGATATCGATACATTTGGATGAATGGCAGTGATTCCTTTGTCCATTGACTTATTAAAAATTAACTAAAATAATGACATTTGACTTCAATATTTGTATCTTTCTGACGTTATACCAATTGGCGCGCATTTTTGATAGCGGATTCACTTACGTACTTTTGGAAGTGGATTATTTAGAAATATTTTGGTGTATTCGTTAAACAAAAAATATTTTCTAAAGGTAAGGCTCTTATTTATTAATTTGCTAGTACTTTTGTCCATATTCCGTAACTATCATGTGTATGGAGGGCTTATTTTGTGTTGATGCAAAAATGGGACAACATGCACTAATGGTATAACTACGACATGTATTTNATATGTACGAATTCTATAGGATTTTTGACTCCTCTAAGGAGAAATGTTGGCGTGGACGATTATTTGACTGTTTTAGACTGCGGTCGTGTGCCTATTAATAATTTGGATCCTGTGACTCGAGTAAGTTGTTTATAATTGCAAAATAAAATAAATCAAAATCAGCTTCACGCTGTATCCCGCACACAGCAGGGTAGGGAGAGGGAACCTAGTGTTAAGACACTTCGTTCCCCACTTTCTGCCGAATTCTGGAGGCATTGCGTGTTGAGTGGCAGAACTGAACGCCGCGCTTAACCACGACACCAGAGCGAAGAAATAAAAATATACATTTAACTAAATATTTCATCTCCTCGAGTGGGGATCGAACCCACAACCAGTCGGTTTTGCAGTCACACTTCGAGCCGCTGCGCCACGACTGGCCTCAATTGCAAAATATTAACGTTTAATATATTTTTCAACTTCTGGTTAGGAAAAATATTAAGCTAGACGTGTGTAGTTGCTTCAAGAACCATGTCTATCAAATTATTTTTATTATTTATTTTATATATGAGAAATTTGATGGTCGAACTCATTCTCGCTAATAATATAAGTAGGTCGAAAAAACGATTACATTTTTAAACTTTTTTTTACTTATGTATTCCATGTTAAGATTTGAAATCGCAATATTCAATTAATTGACAGAAGCACCGAAAGAGTGACTACATGCTCATAAAATCAATATACGTGATTTAGTTACTTACATTTTTATAGGGAAAAAAACAACAATAAAAAATAAAAATTATATTGCAATCACCACCCAAAAGTATCATAACGGCGGCCGTCAAAATTTATTCGTTTATTTATTCGTCAGAATTACATTACGTAAAAATAAAACACCAGCCAATATCCATACATTCTTTGATCTTTTAATGGTAAGGGTTGCCTGGAAGAGATCACCTTTGGTGATAGCTCCGCCTTTACACCATATTTTTCCATTGTGTTCCTTGTATATTTTTTATTATTAAGTTGGTGTAATAAAGCATTAAATAAATAAAATATATTTTTGACAATATAATTGAAACGTTTGTGATCGATGATTTATTTGGTACTCTAGATTTTATGGCTCTACAATCCCACGGAGGTGTTTGCCACTTGGCGTCTCTTACGCGGCAACACAGGCGCTACTGAAACGGTGATACGTTGTTTGCAATATTTCGCGGAAGTGCCGCCGATGGAAAAAATTGCTTTACCTTTTGCTTTTATGCCTACGGAAATGATTGATTATGAGGTTATTTTGATGAATTTTATTTAAGATATCTATATTTTGCTATTTATAAGGCTATATTGGATATTTTAAACGTAGCAGCTAGATTTGGGTTTGCACATATGTATTCACGTCTTGCTTTGATCTTCTAAACTCAGGTATTTTTTACTTACGTAATTTTTTTTTCCGATAATTATAAAATATTCGTAGTTAGTAGCGACGGAATTCAACGTCGTGCTTTGTCAAGTTACCGAACAAGAATCGGAGAATATTAAACAATTAATTCCCTTGAGTTTTATTACGAACAAAATACGTTACAAAAGAGACCAATTTATTTGTAAATTAATTATTTATATGTATTTTGTACTAATAGGTGATGTTTTATTGTTCCTTCGGATATGACATAGTCAAAATACTCGTCAAAGGGCAAGGCGGTCTACCCAACTGCGTTGAAACAAGACTAGATATTCCTTTATACGTAGAGAAGCTGGTCCGATCAGTATATAAAAATGATATTGTTAGTATAGTTTTTGTGAAAATAAATAAATAATTAAGTCACTCAGTAGTTTCATCTGTCTTCCAAATCTAGTTTCAAATTTAGACTTAACGCGAAACTAATATAAAGATTATAGTCCAACTAGTTTAAGCTTTACCTATAAATCAGCTTAACGCTGCAGCAGGGTAGGCAGAGGGAACCTAGTATTAAGACACTCCGTTCCACTTTCCGTCGAGTTCTGGAGGCATTGTGTGTTGAGTGGCGGAACTCAGCGCCGCGCTTAGCCTCGACACCAGAGCGAAGAAATGAAAATATAAATGTAAATAAATATTTAATTTCCTCGAGTGGGGATCGAGGCCCCAACCAGTCGATTTTACAGTCACAGTTTGTGCCCCTGCGCCACGACTGGCCTCACCTATAATAGAAGTTAATTTTATCTATTAAATAGCAAATACCTTACCTATTAGATATTATACAGATTTCATACATTATTTCATATATCAGTAGTATTATAAAAAATCTATTTAAAATTGGCTTATTTATTGTTTTTATCACTACATTATTCAGGTGTATTTATCCAAGGAGCATATGACGTTACCGATTATGCCAACACATTCGCTTATAAGGGAAATTATAGCTATAAACAATGACACGGACCACGTACTGAGATTTATTTGGATGCCGTGAGTTAAAAATAAAAAAATAAAAAAATCAAATCAGCTTCACGCTGTATCCCGCACACAGCAGGGTAAGCAGAGGGAACCTAGTGTTAAGACACTTCGTTCCCCACTTTCTGCCGAATTCTGGAGGCATTGCGTGTTGAGTGGCAGAACTCAACGCCGCGCTTAAGTTTCATCTCCTCGAGTGGGGATCGAACCCACAACCAGTCGATTTTGCAGTCACACCTCGTGCCGCTGCGCCACGACCGGCCTCTGCGCCACGACCGGCCTCTAAAAAAATATAGTATCGATATCTATAAATTTTGATAAATAAACTTTAGATACGAATATTCTTATGTCAAAATAGTAATTATATTTCCCAGAGAAAGAATACCTAACATTGTGAACGTAGTGATGACGCCATGGTGGGGTGTCATTCAGCCTAAGAGCACGGAATGGATCACCATCACAGTTTATACTTTACAAGAACCGGCTACATTTACGTATGTGTTTTATTCTTTTATTGTAAAGAACTTGTAATTCAATCCGTTTTTCACTATTTAATATATATAACATATTATATACCTATTTAGAGACAATGCGCTGCGTAGAGTTCCGCCACTCAACACACAGTGTCTCCACAATTCGGCGAAAAATGGGGAGCAGAGTGTTTTAACACTAGTCTCCCTCTGCCTACCCTGGTACGTGCGGGATACAGCGTAAAGCTGAAAAAAATGTACATAAATTAATTGTACATAAATTAAAAATTTTGTATTTTTCGTTGAACCACACAATAATATACATATTTTATATATGTAATCTTACTGCACGAGAAAGATTTTTTTTTCAGCTTCATGCTACATGTATCCCGTTTAGAGCAGAACAGGCAGAGGGAACCTAGTGCTTACGACACTTCGCCAAATGAGATTGGGTGTTAAGTGCCGGAACTCAACGTCGCGAAAACACAGATATTGTTTTAAGTTCAATAATTCTGTCCGTTATTTACGCTTTAGTGACGTAATCTCGAGATAGCTGAGAGGTCATTCTGACACACACTGAAAATAATAATTACATTATAGATACAAAACTCGAACCTCGTTTGCATCTCAAAACATTTCTAAATTAAATAATTTATTATTCCTCAGAACGACAATAACTTGTGAAATCTTAGATTTAACTGAACGTAAACGTTATCAGAAAAACGAGATACTACGAAGGACTAAAATTGAAAAATGTAAACAGGAATTCATCATTACTGAAGAAGGTCTGACACACCCAGTAAGTATTTTTTTAGTTTTACGCTTTTATATACCGCATACAGGCTAGGCAAATGGAACCCTGGGAACCTAGTGTTAAGGCACTCTGTTCCCAGTAAGACATTTCCGTTCCCCACTTTCGCCGAATTCTAGAGGCATTGCGAGGAAATGAAAATATAAAACATTTTAATTCCTCAACTGGGAATCGAACTCAGAACCTATAATGTTTACAGTCTCGTGACGACGTCCCTGCGCCACGACTGGCCTCAAGTATTTTTTTAACTTGTTAAAAAAATCTACTCTAAATTATCAGATGCTACATACTCACATTACATACTTAAAAGTGTAAACACATTTCGTCATATCACTCAACTTATAGCATTCAGTCATGTTTAGAAGAAATTGATATGATGGTATTTAATACAAATACCATACGTACTAATTGTTATTTAGACGTGTATAGAAAGATAATTACAACATTTTTGTATTATATTGGCTGGTAGAAAATGCTTTTTAGCGTTAAGCCCGCCTATTGTACATTTTTTTTATGTATTAAATTTTGTGCAATAAAGAAAAAAAATATATATATTTAAATATTCAATTATAATCCTGCTTACCACAATTATGAAAAAAAAATGTCTAACTAAATAAAACTATTTACAGCATATTAACGATTGCCCACCATACGTATTGGATTTGAAGAAGCCACAACCGTCTTACGTTGCCATGTCACTGTCAGTGTCATCTAAGGGCCAACGAGATGGATATCCGCGGATGTTATTAAAACAAATGTGGGAACAGGTACTTTTTGTAAATAGTAAAATTAAATTAATAATTAAATCAGCCTCACGCTGTATACCGCACACAGAAGGGTAGGCAAAGGGAACCTAGTGTTAAAACACTCCGTTCCCCACTTTCCGCTGAGATCTTGAGGCATTGCGTATTGAGTGGCGGAACTCAACGCCGAGCTTTTTGCCTTGACCCCAAAGCGAAGAAATGAAAATATAAATGTAAATAAATATTTAATTTCATCGGATGGGGATCGAACCCACAACCAGTCGATTTTACAGTCACATTTTGTGTCCCTGCGCCACGACTGGCCTCTTGTAAATAGTAGATATCTAATAATATCTATGTAGTTTAATATTAACCTTTTACTTTTATCTTATTATTGTTTCTTTGTTTATTGAGCTAAAATTTTAGCATGAATTATAGAAATCGATTAATTTTTCTAACCACCAATAGTAATATACATACACGATTAGTGAAGGACATACTAGTGCCATTATTGTTTATTTATTTATTATTTGTTATATATATTTTTTGCTGATGCTATTTTTTACTGTAATATTCAATGACTGACAAATGACAAACTGCGTGTTATTGTAATTAAAGGAACTTATGTGTTTGTAAATTCAGTTTAAGAGTAGACGATCTCTATTGCCTTCACATTAAAGTTTTACGAAAAGTAATTTCTCAAAATGACATTTTTATTTAAGAGTACTTCACGACTTTCAGCCACCACAGTACGATCTCTTGTCATCTGACGGCAATAACTACGGACCTCGACCAGAAACTTACGGTGGAAATAACATGACGAGGGCCAACGTCATTAAAATTATTGATGGCATACTATGGTATTTATTATTAAACAAATTAAAAAAATTAAATCAGCTTCACGCTATCCCGCACTCACACATCCCGCACACAGCAGGGTAGGCATAGGGAACCTAGTGGTAAGATATTCCGTTCCCCACTTTCCGCCAATTTTTTTAGGCATTGCGTATTGAGTGACGGAACGCACTGGAGTTCGGAGATGCGATGTTTTAAATTGTTTTAACAATAAAGTTAATTAAATGTCTTAAATGAAGTTGTATTAATTGAAATGTTATTTTAGACTTTTATGCCTTCGTAGAGCAGCAGCATAGAGCCTGATGCGACACGTCTGAAATGCGACGGTTGTGGATTTGATTCCGACTCAAAGGAATAATTCATTTTTATTTATTCTTCTAAAAACAAGACTTTAGACAAAGCGCCGCATTGAGTTCCGCCGCCGAAACTGGTAGAAAAGTGGGGAACGTGATATCTTAACACCAAGTGTGTTAAGTTGTGCTCTGTGATCCCGGCCTAGAATAGGATCATCCTGGTACTGGCGGTGTCGTAAGAGGCGACTAAAGTACGTGTGGTAGAGTCACGTCGCCAGCAATGGCAACACTCATGGGCAGACTCGACTGGGTCATTACCACCCCCGGTATTTATAACCGGCGTTAAGTAGTGGCTTTATGCCACTGCGTTTCACATCAGGTAATGCCGGGCTCCGGCGCCCAACACACCTTGGCGGCCAGCAACGCACCTGTAGCTCCTCTGGCGTTGCACGGGGTCGTGGGCGGCGGTAATCACTTACCATCTGGTGACCCGAACGCTTGTTTGCCTTGTCTTTTCCATAAAAAAAAGTTTCTTCTGTCTACCCTGCTTTATTACGGATATGGTGTGAAGCTAAATAAAATTCAGAATTTAAATATAAATACTTTTATATCCTTCAAAAAATCCCTCATATTTTTCAGGGATGCGTTACATAGCAAGATGTTCAGAACCCAAATAGAGTATTACGCTACAGAAGACATACCGACTTATGACTATTTGGTTAATGTCATCGAGTCTGATTCACGACCTAAGCTGAGCAAACGGTACAGTACTCAATAATTACCAAATTTTGGACGCCGTCAGTTTGACACATTTTTTTTTAGTTCAAATGTAAAATACGGCGTTGCTGTTCGTCACTGTATAAGCAAATTCTCTGTATATATAAAAAAGTTGAAGTAGAGGTCAGTCATGGCACAGTGGCACAAGCGTGTGACTAAACTACACTAAACGCGACAGTTTGTGGGTTCGATGCCCACTCAAAGAAATGGAATATTTTGCATTTCTTCACTCTGATGTCGTGACAAATGGCGGCGTTAAGAAATCCATCAGAATTCGAGTTCCTCGGGCAATCCTGCTATATGCAGGATACAGTATGAAACTGATTTTTTTATGTGTGAAAAAGGAAATCATATTTCACTAGGCATTCTTTGTTATCTTACAAAATTAGATAGAATCCATGGAGGCTCTGTGGGACAGTTTCTAACTTTAAAGGTGGTAAAAATGGTTAACAGTTTTAACAGTGACGAAGGGTGCGTTAAGTTGTCAAGACAAAATGCCTTCAAATTCGCCGGAAATTAGGGAATGGAGTTTTTTAACACTAGATTCTCCCTGCCGACCCTACTGTGTGCGGGATACAACGTGAAGCTGAGAAAAAAATATATAATTATTTATTTAGAAAACGTATAAAATTTGAACGTAGCGGGACTCGAACCCGCCCCTGCTGGAAACCGACCAGGCGCTCTAAGCCATACATTCTCATCAAGCTACGTATGGCTAAGAAACGTAAAGCTTAGTGGTCAGAGCGCCTGGTCGGTTTCCAGAAGGCGCGGGTTCGAGTCCCGCTACGTTCAAATTTTTATACGTTTTCTAAATAAATATTTTTCTTTCGTAAGTGTGGATTAACACTTTCAAAATGATTAAAATATATAATTATTTTCTTTTAAGGGTTACGTCCGGAATATGCGATGCTATAGTGAACAAGGCTATTTTTCACGTATACAATCTAAATCCTAAATACGAAACCGCGGTTCTAGAAGCCGAATAGAAGAATACCATATAACTATATATCCTCAACTATTATATACTACCATTAGCTCCTTAATATTATTAATAAATAATAATTATAATTTCAAAAATCATTTATTTAAACATTTCTTAAAATTAAAAATGTCATAGAAAAAATGTCACTTAAGCAAATCAAGTTGAGGCCGTCGTGGTGTAGCAGCAGCGTGTCTGGCTGTAAATATAGCTATTGTGGATTCGATTTAAGGGAAATCAATTGTTTTCATTTTCTTGCATTAGTAAAAGCAAAATTTGAGTTCTGCCACCCAACACGCAATCTCAAAAATTGGGAACATGGCGACACGCAGTTTTTTAATATTAGGTTCCCTCTGCGTACCATACAGGCGGGATACAGAGTGAAACATAAAAAACATGTCTCAATCAAGTATTTTATTCAANAGTTTTAATTAATTTCATAGCTTCGTCCTTGTCATTATCACGTCTGATTGTGCTATTAGGATTCTTTATCTCGGGAATCCCTACTAGTATGATATTTTTTCCTCGTTTAGATCGTTCTTGTAGCTCTGAAATGGTTTCCTCACATGACAGGGGATATTCCTTAGGAAAATCAATATTAGAGTTATTTTTTAAATAACAAATATCATTTTCAAGAACGTGTATTTTTTGTTCTATAGTATCAGTTAGTGACTTCATTTAATAAATATTGCCTTTATTTTAGATGCTGTACTGTTAACATGTTAATTGGCGGTCCACAATCGTCTTTTTAAATAAAAAATAATAGTTTTATAATAAATACAGGTAGATCCCAAAAACTTAGGCGTGGGTCTCTACCAACATGATATACCACCGAAAATGCTAGAAGGTGCCTTAGATGCCACTGTGGAGAAGGTCGTCAGCCTCGTTGGTGTGGATCTCAACACTGCTTCACAAACTATGTTAAGGTAAATATACTACTATATTTTGTTTTAAATAAATAGATTTTTATAATTTGGCGGTATATTGCATTTTCTTATTTTTATGTATGTAAATTTTATGAAATCTGATAAGCGCTTAACATTGCTACTATCACAAGAAAAAATATATTATCGTGTAGTACATTCCTGTAAACAGCTACTGTCAAAATTTCAGCAGAATGGGACTCGTGTTTTTTTTTTGACAGCGTGTGGAACTGCTTCCACGGATCCCGTCCGCAGATTTTAGAAAAATGGAAATAGATATCGGTTGGTGATTCGATTCCTGGTTTTTTAAGGCGCAGTGAAATTAAAGAATCCTTCGATGGCGATTCAAAAATTGGTTTAATGAATTTCAACGCCGCACGTCGGTTTCTGGGCCGGTCGCCTAGGTGCCCCAAAAACAATATAGATAATGCAAAATAGATAATGTGACAAAAATCTATGATCTGATCGCCAATTGAAGGTGCGCGAGATAACTGAGACAGTAGGCATTTTAAAAGACCTCGTGGTTCATGTCCTGCATGAAGTATTAGGCATGAGAAAGCTGTCGGCGCGATGGGTGCCGCATTTGCTCATGGCTGCTCACTCTATACAACGAGCGCAACCGTGAGACCACTTTAGAGCATTGTTTGACGTTGTTTAAGCCAAATCCGATTCGGCAGATTCAACGTCGAATTGCACGGCCGCATTTGGCGAAGAAAAAAGTGCTTTTCCACTAAGATAACGCACCGGCTCCCACCTCCGTCGCCTTTGCAGCCGCCAAATTGGTCAAATTAGGCTACAAATTGCTGCCCCCACTGTATTCTCTAGATTGAGCCCCATGCGACTTCTTTTTGTTTCCAAACTTGAAAAAGTAAAAAAAAGAAATTTACGTCGAATAAGTAGGTTACTTATTGCCACCACAGAGGCCTACTTTGCAGACCTCCAGGAAACCTATTTTTCAGACGGGTTAAAGAAGTTGAAGCATCGCTGGGTCAAGTGTATCAAGCTAAAAGGAAACTATGTTGAGAAATTATTTGCCACTTCCCAAATTTTCTTTTTTCTTTTGTAGGCTAAGTACTTATCTGACCGTGCTTGTACTTAATGGTTATTATCATGGGGTATAATATAAGTCTTTAATTAATATGATTACTATATATTTTTATTTTTTATTTTGAGGACGTCGTTAATCAGTAACACAAACGTGTGACTGTAAATGTAACAGTTGTGGGTTCGATTCCCCACAGGTGAAATTAATTATTTAATATTTAGTTTTATTCGCTCTGGTAAGTAGGCAAAGCGCTGCATTGAGTTCCGCCACTAGACACAGAAAGTCTCGAAAATTCAGCGGAAAGTTGGGAGTTCTCTCTCAACCTAATCTGCTATATGCGGGATACAGCGATAAATTATAAAAGTCATATTTCAGACGTATTTCCGGTCTAAATGAAGGTCGTGCTAAAAAGCTGCTAGCGTATCGTCAAGACAAAGGCGGATTTAAGACAAGAGCTGAAATACTCAAAGTTAGCGGAATAGGAAACATCACGTACCAGCAATGTGCGGGTTTCTTAAAAGTATTGGGAGGCCCGGAGCCATTGGATTCAACGATCATACATCCCGAGAGCTATTCTATTGCTAAAGCGTAAGTACTATTTACTATTGTTTTTATTAAATTCTTGTTATAAATGTATCAGTGTCATGTCTAGGATGAAATTTTAAACTTGAAATCTATTTCGCAATTCTGTTGAAGCTGGTATTTTGTGTGAGATCTCTTTGTTTAAATAAATAAATAAATCAGCTTCATGCTGTATCCCGCACACAGCAGGGTAGGCAGAGGGAACCAGTGTTAAGACACTCTGTTTTCCACTTTCTGCCGAATTCTGGAGGCATTGCGTGTTGAGTGGCAGAACTCAACGCCGCGCTTAACCTCGACACCAGAGCGAAGAAATGGAAATATAAATTTAAGTAAATATTTCATCTCCTCGAGTGGGGATCGAACCCACAACCAGTCGGTTTTACAGTCACACTTCGTGCCGCTGCACCACGACTGGCCTCTTTGTTTATTAGCGAATGTTACTTTTTTCAGTTTTATAGTATGTTTACTAACAACCTAATTATATATTTTTAAACATTTTTAGTGTTATTCCACACTCAGGAAAGAAAACACACACACTTAGAAAAGGTATAATAATAAGTAACCTAAATATATTTTTGTTTGTAGATTTTCCAAAAAAATAGGAGTCAACATAAAAGAACTCGCTGAACCTCACTTTCCTGAAACAGTAGAAAGAAAATGTCTATCAATAGATATTATAGTAATGAGTAAGGACTTGGAAACTGAAGTTAGTACATTAGAGTTAATAATAAATGCGTTCAAACAGAAAGCTTATGAAGACAACATGATTACATTCTGTAGACCTGTGTACTCTATGGCAGTGCAAGATAGGAGTCAACTGGAAAAAGGAATGTCTTTGACTGGTAAGATTTGAAATACAGTACTGTCGACAAGTTGTGACCGACATGAAGTTAGCTTTTCCGAACTTTTATGCATTGTGCCCTCGGGTGAAAAAAATCTAAAATCAATATTTCTAACTTCAGGGCAACCACGACTCGTCGACCACACTATACAGACGTATAACTACTGTATTATGTATGTTGAATTCAAAAAACTGAAATATATACTTACTAACTTTAAGAAAATGTTATTAAAGACATATTAAACTCCTTTAATTTAAAATATTCCGCATATAGCAGGGAAGGTAGAGAAAACTTATCGCTAAAACCAAAAAATTCCAGAAAATATATTGAAGATTATCAGCCTTTTAATAGTTTGTCATTTACTTTTTAGAGCTTTTTTTGTCGGGGGTTTTAATTTATTTGTTTTCAATTATTTTGTTTCAGGTGTAGTACGTAACGTAGTACCGTTCGGGTGTTTTGTGGACTGTGGGGTTGGAGACAACGGCCTCATACATACAAGTAACATGGGAAACGCTCAACTAAAGTTAGGCGATAGAGTCGCCGTCACGCTAATATCTACGCCTCAACCCAAGAAAATACAGTTGAAATTGAATAAAATACTTGATTGAGACATGTTTTTTATGTTTCACTCTGTATCCCGCCTGTATGGTACGCAGAGGGAACCTAATATTAAAAAACTGCGTGTCGCCATGTTCCCAATTTTTGAGATTGCGTGTTGGGTGGCAGAACTCAAATTTTGCTTTTACTAATGCAAGAAAATGAAAACAATTGATTTCCCTTAAATCGAATCCACAATAGCTATATTTACAGCCAGACACGCTGCTGCTACACCACGACGGCCTCAACTTGATTTGCTTAAGTGACATTTTTTCTATGACATTTTTAATTTTAAGAAATGTTTAAATAAATGATTTTTGAAATTATAATTATTATTTATTAATAATATTAAGGAGCTAATGGTAGTATATAATAGTTGAGGATATATAGTTATATGGTATTCTTCTATTCGGCTTCTAGAACCGCGGTTTCGTATTTAGGATTTAGATTGTATACGTGAAAAATAGCCTTGTTCACTATAGCATCGCATATTCCGGACGTAACCCTTAAAAGAAAATAATTATATATTTTAATCATTTTGAAAGTGTTAATCCACACTTACGAAAGAAAAATACTTATTTAGAAAACGTATAAAAATTTGAACGTAGCGGGACTCGAACCCGCGCCTTCTGGAAACCGACCAGGCGCTCTGACCACTAAGCCATACGTTNTTTCTACTGTTTCAGGAAAGTGAGGTTCAGCGAGTTCTTTTATGTTGACTCCTATTTTTTTGGAAAATCTACAAAAAAATATATTTGGGTTGTTAGTAAACGTATTATAAAATTGAAAAATGTAACATTCGCTAATAAATCAAGTAATTTGTGAAATAAACAAAGAGATTTCACACAAAATACCAGCTTCAATTCAGAATTGCGAAATAGATTTCAAGTTTAAAATTTTATCCTAGACATGACACTGATACATTTAAAACAAAATAAAAAAAATTGTAAACAATACTTACGCTTTAGCAATAGCATAACTCTCGGGATGTATGATCGTTGAATCCAATGGCTCCGGGCCTCCCAATACTTTTAAGAAACCCGCACATTGCTGGTACGTGATGTTTCCTATTCCACTAACTTTGAGTATTTCAGCTCTTGTCTTAAATCCGCCTTTGTCTTGACGATACGCTAGCAGCTTTTTAGCACGGCCTTCATTTAGACCGGAAATACGTCTGAAAATTATGACTTTTTTTAGTTTCTCGCTGTATCCCGCAAATAGCAGATTAAGCAGAGGGAACTCTCAACTTTCCGCCGTATCTTCGAGACTGTCTGTGTCGAGTGGCGGAGCTCAGCGCAGCGCTTTGCCTATTTACCAGAGCGAAAAAATAAAATATTAAATAATTAATTTCTCCAGTGGGGAATCGAACCTACAGCTGTTGCGTTTATAGTCACACGTTTGTGCTACTGCGTCACGACGGCCTGAAAATAAAAAAAAATAAAAAATATAGTAATGATATTAATCAAAGACTTATGTTACATTCCATGATAATAACCATTAAGTACGAGGACGGTCAGATAAGTATTTGCCTACAAAAGGAAAAAGAAAATTTGAGAAAAGTGGCGATTTATTTCTCAACATAGTCTCCTTTTAGCTCGATACACTTGACCCAGCGATGCTCCAACTTCTTTACCCCGCCAGAAGGAGATTTTTTCTTGGAAACAAAAAGAAGTCGCATGGGACTAAATCTGGAGAATACTGTGGATGGAGCAGTTCGTAGCCTAATTTGACCAATTTGGCCGTGGCAACGTCGGCGGAGGTGTGACCCAGTGCGTTATCTAGATGGAAAAGCACTTTTTTTTTCGCCAAATGCGGCCGTGCAATTTTCGACGTTGAATGAGCGGAATCGGATTTTGCTTCAACAACGGCAAACAATGTTCTAAAGTGGTCTCACAGTTGCGTTTGTTGTATAGAGTGAGTGAGTGAGTGAGTGACCCACGAGGTCTTTTGAAATGCCTACTGTCTTAGCTAACTCGCGCACCTTCAATTGGCGATCAGCGAATGCGCGATCGTGCATTTTTGTCACGTTATCTTCTGCGGTAATTGTTTTTGGGACACCTGGGCGTGGCTTATCAATATTAAGACCGACGTGCGACTACGTTGAAACTCATTAAACCAATTTTTGATGGTCGCCATCGAAGGAGAAGAGTCACCGTATACTGCATCGAATCACCGATCGATATTGCTCTTTTCCCATTTTTCTAAAATCCGCGGACGCGATCCGTGGAAGCAGTTCCGCACGTTGTCAAAAAAAGCACGAGTCCCATTCGGCTGAAATTATGACAGTAGCCGTTTACGTGAATGTACTACACGATAATATTTTTTTTCTTGTGATAGTAGCGCTATGGGGCGGCAATGTTAAGTACTTATCAGATTTCATAAAATTTACATACATAAAAATAAAAAAAAAGCAATATACCGCCAAATTATAAAAATCTATTTATTTAAAACAAAACAAAATAACTATTAAGTAAATATAGTAGTATATTAACCTTAACATAGTTTGTGAAGCAGTGTTGAGATCCACACCAACGAGGCTGACAACCTTCTCCACAGTGGCATCTAAGGCACCTTCTAGCATTTTCGGCGGTATATCATGTTGATAGAGACCCACGCCTAAGTTTTTGGGATCTACCTGTATTTATTATAAAATTATTATATTTTATTTAAAAAGGCAATTTGGGGCGCCAATTAACATATTAACAGTACAGCGTCTAAAGTAAAGGCGATGTTTATTAAATCGTTCCCCAATTAGAGAAATAATTATTTTAATTTTTTGGGACTGGTAAATTAAGAGCGGCGTTGAGTTCCGCAACCCAACATACATTGTCACAGATGACCGGTGCATGGGCAACAGAGTATCTTAACACTAATAAGACACTAATGAATTATAGGGCTTAATTAAACTAATGTAATGTGTAAGGCTTCTTACCTTAATTAATTCACCTAGAGGATCTAAAACTCGTCTAGCAATTGACAGTGCCGATATCAGATTCGGATCCATGTTGGGATGTTCCTGGAAATAATAATATTAAATATAATTTTGAAGCCTTTGTGCGCAGGCGCACAAGCGTGCAGTGGCGTGCTATACGCCGCGCTTTGCCTCGTTACCAGAGCGAGGAAAAATTATAAATATACCACTTCCTGGAGAGGGCATCGAACCCACAACCTGTCACGTTTACTGTCACTCGCTTGTGTTATTACCCCACGTCTGGCGCGTTAACCGTTAACCTCACTTTTAGACTAACTTAACATACTTATATACGAATATACCGAATTTTAAGGCTAACTTAACATGTGTCCATGTTTTAAAATTCGGTATACTTACTTAACAAAAAAGGATAAACATAATACAAATTATCCTCTGAATAGACAATTCATAACTATAAAATATATAAATCAATCACCTTTTGAGCTTCTTTACTAATGGAGTAAATAGACGCGCCCTGCTCAGGTACAATAATAACAGGAATGCCATCGGATATGTGATGTTTTTTTAGCCACATTTCAGTCTCCCGGCAAGCGGTACCATTGCCGAGACCAATTAGTTCAACTCTAAAAAGGAAAACAAAAGGATCAATAAGGAATAACCATGCTGAGGTCATTGAAAATTACATTTAATAGGTACTGCTGATGCCAGTATATTTTATTTGTACCATGACTGTTTGGAGAAAGAAAAAAAAGCAGACAAGAGTGGGGCTCATCTACCGAGGGTTCTGTACAAAAATTGGAGGTCTCAAGCTTTTTCTGAAATGCAACCTTAGCTTAACCAGAGCCCCCTTATCTGGTACCTCACTTGAACTAGCGACTTTCATACCAATTTTTGCGCCCCTTTTAAGGCTATTTTTATTAAACCTCAAATAAAAACTAATATAATCTTAGTAAAGTTTATGTAAATTCATATTTGTATTTTGCAAAATTTCAAATCGAGTAGTCATTTTCACTCTTAAGGCAGTAACATAATATACCTATACTTTGCTAGAAGATCTTTTAATTGGTCAGCAGCTTGATCTTGGTTTGAATGAAACTGGGGATATATGTTACAAGCTTCTAATTTGCCACCTGTTATGTCAATAATTCCCACCTAAAAAATAAATACAAATACTTTTAAGCAAAAATCGATTTATCAATCGATCTATGATTGAATTATTTAATATTTTTTAATTTTCTCGCTCTGGTAAAGGCAAAGGCGTTGAATTCCGCTACTCAACACGCAATGCTTCTAAAATTCGGCGGAACGTGGGAAACGGAGTGCCTGAACAGGATCTCTCTGCCTACGTATTTTCTTCTTTCTCTTTTCTCTGCCTAAGTATTTTTTATGTTTATCAAATTGAAATTATACTGCTCTAGTTGACACCAGTGAGTGTGATGTGATACTTGAAAGAGGTGGATCGCAGACAACTTTAATACACAAAGACAAATAAAACTATTTATACTCTACATAATTCCTGATTTCATAGCTATAGAGAAAATTCATGTAAATTACCTTACAACCTGCTTTGAAACCTGGATCCAAACCCGCTATGACTCTATTTTTTATTGGATCAGTTAAAAGATACTTCTCAAGGTTATTAGTGAATGTTTTAACTGCTTCTTTTTGTGCTGCAAGCGTTAAATTTGATCTAATTTGTCTTGTAAGCCATGGTTTTATGAGACGATTGTATGCATCATCAAGACCTTTACGGACCCAGTGATTATTTTTCCATAATGTTAGGCAGTATCTAAAAACAGTCAAATCAATCAGTATCTAAAACATTTCATTCCCAAATCTGGAAGATGATGCGCGGTGTTGAGGTCCGTCACTCAACATTCAATGTCTCGAAAATGGAAAAAATTGCAGAAATTGGGCAACTTAATACCACTAAGGGATTCCATTGTCCACTTTCCGCCTAATTTTCTTCTTTGGATGCCTTCGCCTAACCTACTAAATGCATAACACAGGATGAGGAAAAGAAAACTTTCAATTTCTTAGTTAATTGAAGGAATACAACATTGAGGCCAGTCGTGGCGCATCAGCACAAAGTGTGACTGTAAACCAAATGGTTGTGGGTTTGATCCCCACTCGAGGAGATGAAATATTTACTTAAATTTATATTTAATTTCTTTGCTCGGGTGTCGAGGCAAAGTGCGGCGTTGAATTCGGCCACTCAACACGCAATGCCTCCAGAATTCAGCAGAAAGTGGGGAACGGTGTGTCTTAACACTAGGTTCCCTCTGCCTACCCTACTGTGTGCAGGATAAGAATATTAAAAACAAAAAAGCATCATAGACATACTCTTAAGATTAATTGTAAGCCATATATTTACCTCTCAAGTTTATTATAAAACCAATCAGGAATTATAACTTTAACAGAAAGTATTTTCTCGTCTTCCCCTCTATTAACTGCTAATGTTTGATAACATTTAACAAATTGCACTGGACATTTCCATTCAAAATATAATTTATAAGTCTCAGGATTTGATTTAGTTTCAACTTTTTTATTGTTATCTTTTTTTTCCTTTGTTGAACTTTTAGTTCTGTTGCTCTGGATAGTAAATCGAGTTTCTTTTTTTCTGAAATATGTATTGACAAGATTGTATAAATGTATTGCAATTTAGACTAACCTTGATAAGAAGTTATAGATAAGTTCTAATTTTTATGCAATATCTAAATCATTTTTATATCCAGTGTATAATAACACTTTATAAATGGCACTTCTAAAGTGCTATACTTATTAACTAAATAAAATGAGAGAAAACAAAGCCAAAGCTGTGTGTTCAAGTCCATCACTCAACATGCAATGCAAGACAAAAAATAGAGAAAATGGTGTCACAATGTTCCCTCTGTATACCCTGCTAATTAGAGAAAAGGATGAATGAAGCAAGTAATCAAAATAATTTTCTAAATTATTAAACAATAAAAAATTCTTCATATAACACGTTATCAATATGTGTACACTCACAGTGTTCTCATATGTTGTAAAACTCTAGTATCCCTGTATATAATGTCAGCTACAATATGTGTTATATGAGTTTCTATTTTGTCAAGTGATGATAAATCATCATTGTCACTATTACAAAGGCTGTTTAAATCTATATATTCTCCATTAAGACATCTAACTGCATAAGATTCCAGGCCTAACTTTCGAGCTCGCTCCGCCAATGACAAAGAGTGTGACTTTAAAGGGCCATACTATAATAAATAAGTTATGTTATGTTATTAATAATAATAATAAAATCTTGTATTATCAATGGATTTTATTTATAATTAAATAAGATAAGGCTGAAGAGGCTGTTGTCGACCAGCAGCAGGGTCTGATTGTATACACGATGGTTGTTATTTTCACCTCCTCATTTTGGTAACAAGATGTTTACTCAACATGCAATATACTAAAAGCAAGGCAGATAATGAGTAAATGAATAGCCTATCCTGCTATATAAAATCAGCAGGCTGATGCAGTTTCCACACACTCATAGACAATGTAGATTTTTTTTCTATATTATGGACAGGATTTAAACAAAAATATAATTTAAAATACAATATTAACAGTTAAAATATTATCAAAACTTACCACTAAATCAAGTTCAGATAAATTTTTAGCTTTTAATATGCTTTGCTCTATATCTGGAGTAAGCTTGTTGGACTTTTTCAATGTGGCCAATACAGACTTTACTTTCTTTTTAAATTCGATAACAGTTTGATAACTTTCATACAACTCTTGAAGCCTAAAAAAATAATACTTATTGTATATCTTTTATTTTCCTTGTTTTGTTAATATTTGAATAGTGTAATAAAATTTTAAAAAAGTATATGTAAGTGGTACCAATCTTATTAGGAATATAACACAAGAGGTGTTATATAAAATATACAATATGTAGTCTAAAGAACTTTTTTCAAACAAAAATTATAAATAGGTATATTTTTTAGAAAAAATATAGACATAGAGAACACCCTAAACAAGACAATAGTTTCAGGTTCAATTGAATTAAATTATGTTCTTTTCTACACTCTTAAAGACACAAGAAAAAATGTGGCAATGAGTTCTGCCATTCAACAGTATTGTCTTAATTTTCTGACAGAAAGCAGAGAACAGAGTGACTTAATACTGGCTTCTTTCTGGTTACCCTGCTAAAGGCTAAGCCGAGAAGTTAAAAAATAATATCATGACATTCTTACAAAGTTTTATGAATTTTAGAATATATCTATACCGATCTGGCATAAGATGATGTACAGCTTCTTTGCGGTATCTAGCAATAAATGGTAATGTGCAGCCATCTAACAAAAGAGAAATAAACTTTTGTGCGAGTTGTGGAGGTATATTTTCAAAATAAGACAGCATTTCAGCTTCATTCCAATAACTACTATAAGGATCATCATTCGTTTCAGTAGCGTTTTCGGCGTTGAGATCATTTGAATCATCCCCGTCATTGTTACTAACAGGTTTAATATTTCTTTTTGTTACCTTTTTCGTTATTTTAGGTTCCTTCTTTTTCTTAACAATATCTTTTTTAACAGTAACTACTTTAGCTTTAGCACTTTTGGTTTTAGCAGAAATTTTCTTTTTAGATACAGGTTCTTCACTTTCACTGTCAAGTTCTTTTGTTTTTCTTTTTCTACTACGGGTTTCTTTGACTTCCATGGTACCGAATATTTATTTCTCTTAATACTTAATAATCTTAATATCATTCAGTTTCTCAAGAAACTTTTAAGTTTGACAAAAGAACAAATTCAAAATACAGATTAGTAGACTACTGTAGTCTGTAGTATTTGGTTAGTTTATGACTTTTAGGCGTGTCTATTAAGTACAGTTAATTTCGCTAATATTACGTGTAATAGAATTACATAATAAAAAATTTAGATAAAACTCCAGCAAACTATATATTTACGTTATTTTAAGGAAAAAGAAAATACAGTGAGAATGAAGAAGAACGTGCTCAGCTGGTTTGGGTACGTCGAACGAATAAGTCATGAAAGAATGGCAAAAAAGATTTATGATGGAAAAGTGAGCGGTAAGAGACGTAGGGGGAGACCTCGGTTGACCTTCGAAAACACCGTGCCAAAGATACTGGAGGAAGGTCTCGTAAAAAGCATGATCACCCCTCGGAGGGCATGTATGAAGAGGTTGATGATAGTTGACGAGGCGAAAGAGGTATGTAGAGACCGTAGCGTTTGGCGCTCCGTTCTCTCTGACTACCCCGAAAAAATTCTTACTAAATAAATTCTTACTAAATTACTATTAATCTTTAATCAGATGGACCTAAGACTAACTAACTACCAAAGACTAGTTAAGTTTTTCACTCGAAGTCGTTAGTTACTATAAAATCGTAACAAAATCAATAGGTCGAGATCCTATTGCATGAATCTGTAGATATCGTTTTTTTTAATGAAACTTAACATTAAGAATGATACATAATAGTAGAATATATAACATGAGAATTGCCTGGATAATTCGTGCCACAATCATCTTTAGATAAATTTATGGTAATTTATTTTTATTTAAAAAATGTTTATGTAAATTCAACATAATTTGAAAGAAGATCGCATAAGAAATTGCAAAAAGAATGGTTGCCACCTCTCGGTCTGCCGCAACCCTAGGGTCGCCTGGTTTAAATACGTCATTTAATGCTGATAATTTGCACTTATGTGCTTTTAAGTAAATTAGATATTAAATAAATGAAGCTTATTCCTTTCTCAACATATGGCTGCCTGTAAAATAGCTGCTGCAAGTAGAGGTTGCCATAATTTGAATTATTTTTTCCGGTTCCGGTTTACTATGGAAATAACGACGAAGACGAAATGCTGTGCCTTATGCTTTAAAGAAAAATATCATGTTATAGAAAGTCAATTTTAAAATCAATGTTTATTCTAATTGTTCCTCTGTTTTCTTGATTAATGGCGTTTCGAGCGTGCCATTTGAGCACTATTCATTCCGCCAATGTCACGTTATATGGAAAACACGAACAAAATACAGCTTTCACCTAAAACAAAACAAACACATATTAACAGTATGTACACAGCATATTAGGTTAGTAATAAATAATATTTTACATGGGTGTTAATCCTCCGTTCAATAATCCTTTGAAAATAAAACCAAAGTCATCAAGGAATATTAGGTTGAATAAGGGGGTAATACTTACCTTTACGTGATTTTGACTCATTCCAGAAGTTATTCCAGGACTTATGCAGATGAATATCCGCAAGGGAAGAATACACACCAGAGTAACATCCAAAGCCTTTAGATGACATGAGAACAGTTTTCTACGGCTTTTCCTTTAAGGCCATTAGGCAGCTTAGTGAGTCAGTAAAAATAACCGTCTGTTAAAAGTCGTTAGAATGTGTAAACAGGACTGCTTTTAACAAAGGAACAGCTTCGCCTGTGAACGCAGATGATTCGTGAGGACATTTAAATTGTAAAATAATTTTGAATTTTAGTATCTAACAAGATACACTAACACAGCTCTCCTTCGAGAGCTTCGATGCATCAGTGAAGTGATTAGTAAGAAGTGGAAGCTTTACGAGATGAGCTCGTACTGATACCGTCCTACCAGTCAGCAAATTACATATGTAATAGGAATGCATATTATGTGCAAATGCAACATCTACAAACACCAACTAGATACTCTCTTTTGCCAAAGTCTCATCGAATATCTGTAGTAAAAACACTGAGATTATCAATAGTAATTATTAGTGATGTTAAGTTCCGGCAAAAATGAGGACCATGTTCCAGCTGTTTCATGTTATTCCGGCTTCGGAACATGTTCCAATTTTCGTTAAGGTGCCGGATTTTCCTTTTTTAGGATTCCGTACTTCAAAAACGGAAAAACGGAATCGTTATATTATCACTTTCTTGTCCATCTGTCAAGAACATTTATCTCGAGATCGGCTGGCTAAAATGGATATCAAATATACAGGTCTTGGAGGACATCTTACAGCTCCATCATTAGATCATGGTACCATGATCTAACGCCCAATATTAATAACCTATCCCCAACGTCAATCTTCGATTGTTCCATACATCTATCCAATCTCTAGATTGGATAGATATATGGAACAATCGAAGATTGACGTTGGAGATAGGTTATTAATATTGGGCGTAAATTTATATGATTGCAATGTCACGAGTAATTAAGATACATTTCAGCTGAATTGAACCCTCGGAAATGGGGAAAATTTAGAATGCAAGATTTGATTACAAACAAACAAACATCGGGAAACTAAATAAAAGCTTGTAAAATAGAAATTTTACGCCCAATATTAATAATGTATCTCCTATCCCGGGTTAACGGCAATCTTCGATTGTTCCACATATCTATCCAATCTCAACAAAACTATCTTGTTAGTTTTTGTAAATCTTAAAAATAGCTTTATCTATGATGGAGCCTAAAATAGTAAGTAAAATACTCATCGTTTTATTTTTGAAGCCTTGCTAGCGTGCGCGGTTTTTCTATGAATATATATTTTAGAATTCATAACAATATTAATTTATATCTGTTTGGTAGGTAAAGGGTAAACCACTGTCGAAGGACGAGACTAGGACATTACTTAATCTAGTCATAAANTCGAAGGACGAGACTAGGACATTACTTAATCTAGTCATAAATAGTGAAATCATTACTGCAAAGACGACTAACGCAACTAATAATAAACTAAAGAACGAGGAGTTAGTAGACTAACGGAAAAATTTAATGCAACTGCGGTATTTCCTCGAAACCCTCAACAGCTGCGTTTGAAATGGGAAAATTTAAAAAAAAAATTCAAGAAACCGCAGCGCTAAAATAAGGATGAACCAAATTAAGGTGAACATATTTTTTTTTTTAATTAATGGCTTGATTTTGCGATGATAGGCGCAAAATAATCTGCCAGTGTCACGTATAGTAGAAAACTAATAATAAACTAAAGAACGAGGAGTGGGTTAGACTAACGGAAAAATTTAATGCAACTGCGGTATTTCCTCGAAACCCTCAACAGCTGCGTTTGAAGTGGGAAAATTTAAAAAAAAATTCAAGAAAACGCAGCGCTAAAATAAGGATGAACCAAATTAAGGTGAACATAAAATAATACATTTATACTTTATTACCTATCTATATAAAGTTATTATGCCATGATATTTATATTAAATATCCAATTTTTCATTTTAGACAGGTGGAGGTCCACCTGAATACATTCCCCCAGACGACATACTTGAGCAAGTGGAGAGCTTATTGGGAAGCACATCCAGTGGCTTCACTGTGCTGTTTGTGGGAGATGGGGAGTTGGAAAGGCAGACTCCTAGTGGTGGTGATTGTGCTAGTACAAGCACCAATGCAAATACTATTGTACCTGTTGTGGAGTCTGAAGTACTTCCTTTTGAGACTCCACAACAGACACAAATTAGTAAATTGAAGAGGCTCATGTTTGAGACACCTAGGACAGGTAATTTTAAGTAATAAATGCTTGTGCTGAACTATTTTTACTTATTGTAATTAATGCTTTACTGGTAAATAAACTAATAGATACTTTACTTTTCCAGTAAAAAAGAAAAAAAATGATGGGCACCGTGCTGCTCGAAACTTGGCTATTGCCGAATATTTTGCAGCCAAAAAACAATTATTAATAAATAAAAATCACAATCTAAAATTAAAAAATGAAAAATTAATGTTAGAAATTAAAAGAATGAAAAATTTATGTTAGAAATTGAAAAAATGAAAAAGAGTCTATGTGTAATAAAAAATGAAAACGAGTCTATGTATAATAAAAATTGAAGAGGCTCACGTTTGAGACACCTAGGACAGGTAATATTAAGTAATAAATGCTTGTGCTGAACTATTTTTACTTATTGTAATTAATGCTTTACTGTGCAATAAACTAATAGACACTTTACTTTTTCAGTAAAAAAGAAAAAAAATGATGGGCACTGTGCTGCTCGAAACGTGGCTATTGCCGAATATTTTGCAGCCAAAAACAATTATTAATAAATAAAAATCACAATCTAAAATTAAAAAATGAAAAATTAATGTTAGAAATTGAAAGAATGAAAAATTAATGTTAGAAATTGAAAGAATGAAAAATTAATGTTAGAAATTAAAAAAATTAAAAAGAGTCTGTATAATAAAAAATTTTAAATTATAAATATTTACAATAATATAATGTTTTTCTTATTCACATCAAATATANAATATAATGTTTTCTTATTCACATCAAATATATATAAAGAAATAATGATATTATTTACTAATAATCTTATCAATTTTTTTTGATGAATAAAATAAAAATAATTATTTATTTTAATATTTGTGGCACAGTGGCACAAGAAGTTTGTGACTGTAAATGCAACAGGTTGTAGATTCGATGCCCACTCTAGGCCTCCAGAATGTGGCGGAAAATAAGTTGTTAGGACACTCAGTTCCTTCTGCCTTCCTGCTATGTGCGGAAAACAGGCTAAAAAAATCATCTTGTAAAATAATTGTTTATAAGAAATGTCCTTTCTGTTATATCTTCTGTTTCTGTGCTGTCATCATTTTCCATGTCATATGTAGGAACTTTCATTTCTTCTGGAACTTCCTCTAAATTAAAATTTTTGCAAATATTATGCAGTACTGCTGTGGCAATTATGATTGCTTGCACTTTAGGCAAGGATAGACGTAAGGGGAGTGCTATAATAGGAAATCGTCTTTTCCATACCCCAAATGTTCTAAAATTACAACATTTGTATATTAGATAAGTAATTAATGAAGATATATAAAAAAAATGTTTTTAATAGTTACTATGAACTAATAGGTTAACATGATACCTTTCTATTACATTCCTGGTTTTAACATGTGCTTGATTGTATCTTTGTTCTGATTCACTAGTTGGATTAGGGACTGGTGTTAACAAATATGGTCTATTAGGATAAGCACTATCACCTAGCATCCATTGATTGCCATAATACCCTGCATCACAATTAGCTAAAACATTAATTGAATAATTTAATAATAATTAAGATTAGAAATAAGAAAAAATCTTTACAAAATTATTATTAAAAAAAAGTTTTTATAAAACTTTTCATTGCAAAAGCAGGCAAAACTCTTTAAAACATGTCACTTCTGAGAACTAAAATTGTTGAAAATACTAGCATCATGATATGAACCAGGCCAACGAGCAACCACATTCATAAATAGCATATCTGCATCGCAGATTGCCTGTACATTGAGTGAGAAGTAACCCTTACAGTTTCTGTATTCCCCCCTATATTTTGACCTAAAATTAATGGGTTTATAAGTAATCTAAATAATGAAGATCCATTAAAATGAAATAGTTCATCAATCCTAATCCATAAATTATGATAGCAATTTATGGATTAGGATTGATTATTAATATTGGGCGTTATTAGAAGATATCGCAGTTTTAAAATACGTCGCAACCGATTATGCCTAAAAGACGTTACGACCCACGTCTACTGACCACTGATCAGTCGTCAGTATCAGCATGTGCGGCGGGCACGAATTCGAACCACGTACTTAACTACTTATAATACCCTTTCAGCTTCACACTGTATCCCGCACACAGCAGGGTAGGCAGAGGGAACCTAGTGTTAAGACACTCCATTCCTCACTTATAATATCTAATTAACTATTAACTATACTAAGATTACGAAATGAGCTAATATTAAAAACTATACTTTTTAATTAAATCAAACCAACTAACGATAATTAAATTATTATTTTCAATAAAATAAGTATATGTAATAATTAAATAAATTATAAAATATATCCCATGTAATCTCGGAATACGGAACAATAATTTGGAGAGCTTAGTGTCGTTGAAGATAAATAAGTATTCGGGCCAGAATAGTCTAAAACACTAAATTTTAGAAGTTGGAATTAGTGGCACGGCTTATGAATAGGGAACGCGTGTGAGTAAACTGGACAGTCGGAACAAAATATTATTAGTACTTAACCCCTTTCTAAAGCCAAACTGAGCGCTAAGATATTCCTACTTTCCACTATCCATTCCAGTCGATTGTTCATGTAATAAATGAAATCAACTATTGTATCAACAAATTTAACCAATGAATGAAAAAAAACATAAGGCTTTTTATGAATGTAAATTGAAATATATTTCATAAATCGCATTCTGTTTTGCCAAGTCACTGTTAGTACATTCATGTTTAAGTAGTAGCGATTTGTGAGTTTCCCTACAGAAATGCTAATAAACAAATTTGTACCAAAATTTAAGAGGCCAGTCGTGGCGCAGCGGCACGAGGTGTGACTGTAAAACCGACTGGTTGTGGGTTCGATCCCCNTAAAACCTTGTTTTGTAAGATATATTTTCTCATAAACGAATCTTGACGATTCTGAAAAAAATATGTTTTTTAGTTAATAAATAACAAATATATATTTTTAAAAATTACTATTCAAATTGAATAGTAATGTTAATAAACAAATAAGTAACTACATATTTCAATACAAATAAAATCATAATATTTACCTAATACACTTAAAAATTCATTAAATGTATCCTTGTTTCGTATAATACTAGCTATGTATATATGAACATTATTATTTCTCTTGTGAAATAGATTCAGAACATTTAGCAATGGTTGCAAAATGGATGGATCATATACTATATCTGACCCAATTATAATATCTGGTATTAAATGAGAAGATAAATCATCAATTTCATTCCAATCCAACATTAAAACACCTAAAATATTATAAAGCAAATAATTGAAAATGGTAAATTCATATTAATCTCTTGAATTTTTTAACATTAGTAACAGTTGAAATTTTCCTAGATATATTATTATAAGAGTGTCATGAGACTATTGTTGTGGAGTGGGACATCTGACTCATAATGTGAGATTTGTGAGTTCAATTCCTACTTGGGAAAATAAATTTTAATATTTACAGTTCCTTGCTCTGGAAAAATAAAGTTTTCTGCTATTCAACATTCAACATGTCTCAAAAGTGGGTGAAATGTTAAAAACCAAGTTCCCTGACAATGGGTTCCCTCTGCTCACTCTGATACTGCCTGAATCAAAAACAAAATATTATAATACTACCTATGATTTTATTTTCAGCTTTATAAAGTGTGATTTTATCAATTTGTTGATTGGAAATGCTAGGAAAGTTAATTTGAATATTCTCATCAATAGTTTTTAGTACTTCATTATGACAATCAGTCATTAGCATTGATTCTATTCCACAGTGTTTTGCTATTGTAATGCCTGTGAATCCAACTCCAGAACCAAGTTCTAATATTTTTTTGTTAGAAAATATTTGCTTATTACTTAAAGACCAATCTGATAACATGAGAGCAGCCTATGAAACAAAAGAATAATATATTGATATGAATGTAGTGTTAAGACACTCCGCTATGTGCAGGATACAGTGTGAAGCTGATTTATTTATTTTTTACATATTGTTTTGTCAAAAATCTATTTGAATCATAGATTTTTTGTTAAATATTTACCTCCCAAGTCTTCAGTCCAGTAGTACCATTGATAACCATATTTTTTGTTTCCTTTATGGTTACAATATTATTCAAATCATTGTTTATTACATAATATTGGTAGTTATAAATATTATCATTATTATTCATAGTGGAACATACAAATTTATATATATCATCATGTACTTCTTGATCAGTTTCCAAGATTTCAATCAGCTTTTTAAAAAATAATCTAGAAAATTTTTTATTACAAGGATATTTTTTAAATAAATATGAATAAACTGTTTGATTTAAGAGCACTGCTTGATTATCCCACGTCAGCAGTTTGATATCATCGGGCTAAAAATATAAAACATGATATATTGCTTATACTTAATTTATAAAACAAAAATTATATCTTGTATTATAATTTAGTTTTACTTACTGTAAGATCTACGTGTGAACTTTTGTAGAAGCATAATGTTAATTTTTTAATTAAATCATTACTTTTACTCATAATTAATACCTATATAATAAATATTATTTAAGGGCAAAAAGCAAATATTAAATTTACTTGTATGTACTCCTAAGTGTAAGATTACTCGTTGTAAGTAAATGTAATAATTATCGTTAATTATGTGAAAATCATAATGTTGTAAACAACATATTATTTTTCATGAATAAAAAAATACATATGATTGAGATGTTATAGTTTTGTAAACTTTTCTCGTTAGTCAACAAGAGAAATACAAGTATAAACTTGATTAATTAATTGTGACGTAAAACTACATGAGAAATTTATAAAAATAGTTTCATTTAATGTTTTAATATTTTTTGCAAATTTTAACTTAACCTAATATTTTATTATAGTCCGACATAACCGTTATTGCATATGGGAAGCACGCGCAGTAGAATTGCGCAGAACGCGTATTTTGATATCTGCACATAGACGCCCTCTCACGCCGCACCGATTCCCCGCGAGGGCTCGCGGGGAATCGGTGCGGCGTGTGGCGGGGCGGTCACACCACTACGGTACAGTCGAGCGCAACGCTGTTNTAGGCATTCTGCGCAATTTTACGCGAGTACCTCCGATTATCAATAAGAGTTTTGACGGACTATATATTAAATCCATTTATTTAGTATTTCAAATTATTTTCTTGATTGACATTTCCAAAGTGAATTATCATTTACCGATGACGTATACGTGACGGTACGCCTAAAAGTCATAATATATAGAACAATTTTGAATTGATAAAAAAAAAGCATAAGAAATACCTAATAAAAAGACAAAAAGTTCGCATTTGATATCGAGATCACAACCCTAAATCGTTTTATTACTACCATACTGAACTCTACGATAACAAAATGGAATGGAAAACAATAATTTTCTATATCGTTGGCTTAGTATGTAAACTTGCAACAGCCTAATAAATAGCAAAGATTAAGCAGACCAATGACGTTTATAAGTTATTATTTATAAATTATAAATAACCACGAGTATACCTATATTATCAGAAGGTGTTTACAATTTCGAAAATTGATTTGTGTTCTCTCTATTCAGATGGTCGTTGGTCGATGGTGGATGGACCCTATGGTCAGCATCTGAATAATATTGTATGTGTGGGTCTAGCCTAAGCCGACGATATTATTCTATTAATGTCAATATGACGTTTGCGTCAATTTAAGTTAATGTAAGAACTAAGAGGTTAGTTCAAAATTTGTTTTAAATTTTTATTTAATTATAACATAAGAATAATTATTTTTAGATGTCAGATAGTAATAAAGTAACGCAAGATAAGTCACAAGATGGGGAAATCAATCAATCAAGTGAAAAGAAAGAATCTTGGGGCTATGATTTATATCCTGAAAGACGAGGGACATTTAAGCCTTCGGTGTCTAATATACTTTTAGGTAGAGAAGGAAAAGAAGGATTAGAAAAAATGAAATGTGAAAAAAATGTTTATAAGTGTATAAAAGAAAGTAAGTATTTATTTTATCATAATAAAACTGTTAACATTTATTCATAATGTGGAGTATATATTATGTAAATAATGATTTTTTTATATCTTCTGTAATGTTTTATTTAATCCTTTTTTTAATAATACTTTAATTATCTAATTTTTATAGGTCCCATTGTAAAGGTTATGATGGCTGCACTCAAAAGCTCTGGTTGGTTAGTTAAAATTCATCAAGTATATGAATTTAATCTATATTAATTTGCAAATTGTTGTAATATTTTCTTTTTTTGGCAGTCCAATTGACATTAGGAGACATATTTCATGTGAAGTGTGTGATTATTCAGTAAGTGGAGGATATGACCCACAGTTAAACCAGGTACAAAAATTTTTATATAATTTATTTGTTCCATTATGCAAACTAATACATTGAAATTTTTTTTACGTTGGATATATAATATTATTTATATAATTTAGACAATAGAAAAGGTATTTTTGGAAATATAATATTTTAAATGTTTTAAACATTATTTGCATATATTGTGGTAGCTACCTACCACAATATATGCAAATAATGTGGGTAAAATAATAAAGCACACTCCTTTTACGACTTTAATTTTCTATAATCTTTAATATATTATTTATTAGGGAACAGGAATATTTTCACATTTATTTTTTTCTTGAGATACTTAAATAATTAATTGTTTACTTTTACTGTTTATAGATTGTAGTGTGCCAAAATGTATCAACAAGGGAAGGCATGGTGCAAGGTGTATTAACTCATGAGATGATCCATATGTTTGATTACTGTCGTAACCAATTGGACTTTAGGAATATGGAACATTTGGCTTGTACAGAAATAAGAGCTGCTAATCTTACACATTGTTCTTTTGTAAGTGCCTGGTCCCAAGGAGATGCTACTTTCACAAAAATAAAAAAGGCACATGAGGTAATATGAGCAAAACTTTAATTTACTTTAGGTTATCATTTTTAAGCTTACATATTTATTTATAAAATTGGTTCTTATCTTAGGATTGTGTCAAAACCAAAGCACTATATTCAGTACTAGCTGTACGTCAAATAGAAAAAAAGGAAGCTGTAGACATAATAGAAAAAGTTTTTCCAAAATGTTACAATGACTTAGAACCTATTGGCAGAAGGATAAGACGAAACTCCGAAGACATGACTAGAGCCTATCGGGAAGCTTCTTACTATGGATATGAATAAATATAGAATAGAAAAAGATGTAGATATGTACATTTTATTGCATTTCTGCAGTAGTTGTAGGTTAAATAAAAGAAATATAAAATTATTTAAAATAATGTCTTTTATTTCAACTATTTACAAGTATAAGTATTGTCTAATTTGATAAATATTCAATACTGTCCCGTAATTAGTAAGTGACTTTCAAAATTATTTGTTCAACCCCAAGCACTAGTAACTATTTGCAATTTATGTAACATTTGATAGACAACAGTTTTACAAAAATATATTGCATAACATGTTTGTAACAATTATTAAACTAAACATTCAATAACAATTTAATATTCCTGAAAAATTACAATTTTATTGAAACAACAAAATATAAGAGCTTGAAAGTTAAACATTTAACATAAGGCCTAGTCAAAAATACACATTAGATGTGTATAGTTAAGTATTTTAAACTGATTATTTGCAATTAATATTTTTATTAATATTTATTATTATATTGTCGATGTCAATGTAGATATGAGATGTAGGTTTAATTTTGTTTTTGTTTTACTGAGTTTTTTTTTAGCTTCACGCTGTATCCCGCGCAGAGCAAGGTAGCCAGATAGAACCTAGTGTGAGGCTTTGCGTGCTAAGTGGCAGAACTCAACGCCGCGCTTTGCCTCGACACCAGAACGAAGGAAATAAAAATATTAAATATTCCATTTCCTCAAGTGTTCAGATCCACAACCTGTCGCGTTTACAGTCACACTTTGTGCCCCTGCACCACGACTGATCTCTTCTATCACTGGGTTCTTCTGAGGACCAAATTACTTATGGGACAAAATTTATTTATGAATTTGGAATTTTGTGCATAGAAAATATTTGTGCTTACATGCTTCGAGAGTTAACGGTGAGCAATTAAAGCAATTTATGTTAACAACAACTTAACTCTACTTCACTGCTATTTACAAATGACTAGAGCAATAAACGTTTATGGCTTAAAAATACTAATAAAATAGGATATATTTTTTAATAACGTCTGTAAATATGTACATATTTTTTTACGGCATCGGGAAACAGCATGATAAATAAAATTGAATATTTGTCAAAAATATATAGAGATATTTGAATAAGCTTAGACTTTATATTGTTTGTAAATAGAAGTTATATTACATATATAGAATAAATAACAATTTATATGATATATCTTAAATAACATAACAAGTAGTTAAATATAACGCAAGACAGTATACGTCCGTTTGGTAGAAGTAGAGTAGGTAAGCCAGTTTTAAGAATAGTCGTTAGCCTAATCACAAAAACCTTTTATTTATCTAATGATACGTAGCAAAAGGCACGGTAATAAGGCGTGACATAGAACATTATTCAACCTATTGGATGTTGGTGGTCCCAATGTTGCTTTAAACTTTTATTGATATTTAAAGGCAATTCTGTTAGACGATAATATCTGTTCAATTTCATATATCGGTCAAGCAGCAAAGAGATTCCAATCATATTTAAACGTTAAAACAACAATCTTAAGTCATAATATTGTCAATATATCGCAACGCGCTATAATAATTACTATAAATAGAATTCAATATTAAAATAAAATATGAAATAAAGTTATAAAAAATAAAATAATAGATTAAATTATAGTGTAATATGTATTAATAATATAATAGTAGTGAATAAAATATTTTAATAATAGGTAGTCATCTAAGTGCCAAAGATAGACAAAAATATAGAGTAAAAACTAATAATAAAATTACACTTTTTTTTACAGCTTACAGAATAATTACTTGTATCAAGATTAGACGAAGGACGGATGAAATATTACAGAGAAGAGTAGGTACATTTAAAAAATCTTAAATATTTTATTTAATATGATGCATTACATATTATGTATATTTATATAATAGTATTCTATGTATTATCTGCATGGTAATAATATAGTAAAAATAAAAATATGCTTCATTAAAATATGTCTTCATATTTTAAAAATTGTATAGGACCAACTACTGAATATTAAAACAATGTAATTTAACAAAAAAATAAATAAACATTTCAATGCATAACATATCAATAAACTATGAAAATCTAGCAAACAATTATTTAAAATTTAACTATGTGTCAAATATAGTTCAAACATTTTTAATAATATCTAGTAACTTATCTTATGTAGGTATTTACATGTAAATAAATGTCTTAGTGGCTATCAGCCATTCAAAAAAGTCACTCGTGCATCGCCCGATGCGCTTCACTGAGATATGTGGTCCAATAAATAATAGTGAAGAGTAGGAAACAGAAGGGAAACAATATGAGAGCGAATTTGTCGAGAGCGCCATCCTGGGCGCCACAAAACATGACGCCCCTGTCGACCATAGCGGCGAACCTAACGTAGAAACTTCCAGACGAATCACCTGCTGCCATCGTCTCTAATATTGGCGAGTCCTGAGAAAACAACATTTTATTTAATATTCATTGAAATACTAAGTGATGTTCATGTTATGGCAACACGACATGTTCTAATAATACTTTTTTTAACTACTCGTTCTTTTTTTTACATACCTGTGTGCAATGCGATGAAAGCATTGGTGTAAGGTATAACGATATCAATTTTAGCTTAAAAATAAATACCTAATACCTATATTACGAAAGCTTAACATAACTAGCACTAATTGGTTCAGATATAGCCTATTCATAAATTGATCTACATCAAAATTCTTTACAATCTACGTTTACTTAAATACAATTTTAATATAGTTATTGTATTTGTGTATTGCCTATTTCGTACTGCTCGTAAGGTGATTCACACAATGGCGTGTTCATTCAACTGTTTTACCTTACTAACTGTTCTCGTTTCACATCCGACTTTATTGTCTCTTCGAAGCCTTCTTTCCGAAGATGTTAACTAAAAATTTGCCTAATTTTAAAATCAAAGACTGAATCTTGTATTTTTATTCAATTATTTACACTTTAAATTAAAAGTTATATCTAAAAGTTATAACATATTAATATTTTCATTTAGATAATTTAACATCTTTGGAGTGAATTTATTTGTACCTAGTACTTATTATTGTTAATTTGTCATCTATTTGTTATATCTACAAGCAATGTCTTATAATTGGACAGCTGTGCTTGTTATTTTAGCAGGATATTTACCCTCTGTATAGTTTGATGAGAGAACTGTTGTTTAAGCCCTTCATCTTCAACGCTCAGTTGTGGAGAGAAAACACCACCTTGTGGCGTTCCGCTCACTGGCGTGCTTAGTNTATATATATAAAATTAATTTAATATTTTTGTGACTATAAAAATGTTATTTCTATCTTATTAGGACGCACAGAGGGTCAATAAATAATAATTTGTATAATATATACGAACGTAACGCGTATTATATTTGTAGGTACACTATAAGTAGTAACATTGTATAATTGTTAATAACTATATTTTGTTAATAATTTCAAAGCAGAGCAACTACCAAATGGTTGATTAGTAGTCAAAAGTTAGTGAATCAAATTTAAAAAATTCTATAAGTAATCAGTGTTCATAATAAGTGTTAAAAAGGTAAGCAAAAGCTTTCTCGTTTACTTAGTGTGAAAGATGTTGTAGGGTACTTAAAAAAATAAAAAGAAGCGTGATCTAGCTCTACCATCTGCTGTAGGTACTCAATATAATATTAAAATTGATTTAAAATTAATTATTAAAGTGATTTTGAAAATTTATAATCAATAAACATATCATTAAGATATTAATTGGCATATAATTTACAGTTGTTTTGATTTACCTGCGAGTGGTTAATATGTAGAGGTGGAGCAAGTTGGGCGGCTGAGGCGGCGCGCCGTAAGTCCTGCCGTCGCCTGCTCCAGCTCTTGTCGTAGCGGATGCCGAACAGCACCACGAAGTATTCCAGTAAAGCCAGGAATACGAATATCGTACAAGAGATCAGCCAGACTTCGATGCATTTTAGTTCTAATGCATCTGGGGAATGAGTGCTGGGAAAAAAGGGTAATTAATCGGATTGTATTAAATCGTATTATTGTAAATAATATATTAAAATTTGTCTTTTTTTTTATTAATTCAAAATATATGAATATTCATTTTTAATTTTAAATATTCGAGGTCAGTTGTGGCACAGTGCGTAAGCGTGGGTCTGCAAACTTGACAGGTTGTGGTTTCAATTTCATAAAATGAACTATTTAATATTTTCATTTTCTTCGTTTGGCGTCGAGGCAAAGCTCGGAGTTGAGCCAATCCACACGCAATGCCTACAGAATCCAGCGGAAAGTGAGAAACGGTGTGTTTTAACTTTTAAATAGCATTAAATAAACTAAGAAGACAAAAAAAATGTATAGCATCTATTTAAACATCTATTTTGTATAATAATGTAGTAAAAAGTTATAAATGCAGATTAAACTATGATCTTAATCGACATTCGGTCAGTCGGGTGAATTATAAAAAAATAATTATTTAAAAAATATAAAAAAAATTGCTCAACGCTGTATCTCGCACAGAGCAGAGTAGACAGAGTGTACCTAATGTTAAGACACTCTGTTTCCCACTTTCCGCTGAGTTCTGGTGGCGTTTCGTGTTGATTGGCGGAACTTAACGCCGCACTTTGCCTCAACACCAGAGGAAAGAAATTAACATATAAATTTAACTTAATATTTCATTGCCTCGTGTGGGATCGAACCCAAAACCAGTCGCGTTTGCAGTCACAAACTTGTGCTCTTGCGCCGCGACTGGCCTTAAAAATATTTGATATTATTTTAAGTAATGATACGGGGCTTCGTCGCTGGAAATGCAATTTTTTTTTCATTTATTTATGTACCACACAAGAAAGAAAGTACAGAAAACATATAATAACAGAAAAAATATGTACAACGGATAACTTATCTCTAATAGAGATCTCTATCAGAAACCCTTGAATGTAGGAGATGTCAAGAGAAATGATTCGGGTGCGGTATTTAAATATTACGGTAATAATAATAAGCCTACATACAAATATACTTAATATTAGTCAATATAACTATACTTACATATACATTTACATAAATATATAAATACTATAAAAACATATTAGGACCTTGAATAAGTCGTCGCTGTTTTTTTTGTTTAAAAAAAATAATTTGAAATATAATGCATACAATGACATTACTCAAAGTATTGTCCATCATTAGAGACCACTTTCTCCCATCTCTCTGGTAGCAATTGAATCCCCCGTCGGAAAAACGACTCATCTTTCGAGGCAATCCAGGAATCAAGCCATTTTTCGGCTTCTTCAAAAGAATGGAAGCGCTGCTCGCTTAAACCGTGCGCCATCGACCGAAACAAGTGGTAATCGGAGGGGGCTATGTCCGGTGAATACGGCGGGTGGGGTAGAACTTCCCATTGAAGTGTTTCCAGGTAAGTTTTGACTGGTTTTGCCACATGTGGCCGAGCATTATCATGTAATAAAATCACTTTGTCGTGTCTCTGCTCGTATAGTGGCCGCTTTTCTTTCAGAGCGCGACTCAAACGCATCAACTGAAGTCGATAGCGAGCTCCCGTGATAGTTTCATTAGGTTTAAGCAGCTCATAATAAATTACGCCCTGCTGATCCCACCAAATGCAGAGAAGAAGCTTAGAACCATGGATATTTGGTTTTGGCGACGATGTTGATGCGTGACCCGGCATGCCCCACGATTTTTTTCGCTTTGGATTGTCGTAGTGAATCCACTTTTCATCCCCAGTGACGATACGGTGCAGAAAACCTTTTCTCTTTTGCCGTTGAAGCAACAATTCACACATGAGAAAACGTCGTTCTACGTCTCTCGGCTTCAACTCATACGGCACCCAATGCCCTTGCTTTTGGATCATTCCTAACGCTTTTAAACGTTTTGAAACTGTTGACGCATCTACTTGTAACGTTTTCCCGAGCTCTACTAACGTCTGACATGGATCTTCTTCAAGCAATGCCTCCAATTCTGTCTTCAAATTTTGTCGGTGCTCCAGAACGCTCTTTGTCTTCAAGGTCAAAATCATTACTTTTGAAGCGCCTAAACCAGTCTCTGCACGTTGTATTCGACAAAGCATTGTCTCAACGAGAATTCTGTGTACTTATGCTGCAGATTTTTTCTGAATAAAGCAGTGCAATAAAATTCCCCGCAAAAACACTTTATTTGGCACATAAGTACACATTTTCACAAAGGGAAAATAAATATGTAGTTGACACTGTAGTAAACACTATTATACTATAATTTGAGGTTACATATAGTACTACTTTGGTGATTCGTTACCGTACGAAATTCCATGCATAGAGTGCCGCAACGCCATCTTTCAAAAAACAGCGAGAACTTATTCATTCACCTAATACAAAATATTAAAATAATAAAGAAATGGACAAAGATAAATACTAAAAATTCTAATCGAGATTAAGAAAATGTTGTTTTAATCTGATTTTAAAAGTATTAAGAGGCGGATTGCCAACCATTATAGTGTTAGGAAGTGAGTTCTATAAGATGAGATTCGTAGAGATTAAAACTTTAAGATAGCTCTCTAATATTACATGCATTACATAATTACCTGACTGTATCGAACATGGTGACCAATGAAAGCAGTGTGGTCACAAGTAGCACCATACGACCCGGCACTATCTCGGGTATGACGCAGAAGCTGCCCCACGATATGATGACGAAGAGAGATGATGGCAAGTAGCTCTCAAGGAGGTAGCTCCGCAGCTCCCTGGAAAGCTTGATTCGCAATCTTGCTGCAGAATGTTCACCTGGAAAAATATTTATATACCTCTATATAGTATGTATGTATTTAATATAATTATGTCGTTTATATTTGTATATTTTTTTATAGCACACTGAATCCCGCATATAGCAGGGTAGGCGGAGGGTACCTAGTGTTAAGACACTCCGTCCCCCATTATCCGCCGAATTTTCAAGACATTGCGTGTTGAGTGGCGCCAACTAAGCGCCGGGCTTTGCCTTGTTACCAGTATGAGTATGAGAAGCGAGGAAATGAAAATATTTAATAAGTAATTAATTACCTGGATTTATACCTACTATAGAACATATACATATATAACTATATGTTTAACATAAGTATGTATTTTATATACAAATCATAATAATATTTTTTTTGTAATTAAAATTTCACTAAAATATTTAAAATAACTTACAGAAACGTTAGGCAGTCATCCTTCTCAAATTGAATAATAAAAATATAAATTTGTAAAACCTTTGCCACCACGATCAAAAGTTTTTTTTTATAAATAGCATAAAAACATTTTATAAATAGCATAGAAACAACGTTTTGCTGATACTTTCTAAATTTATGTTAATAGGAAAATCTTTGGAATGGCATTGTTAGCACGCGATGAAGGAGCGGCTTCAATATTTTGGCACCTTGTTCCGTGTTTATATTTTATTGTATAATTTTGCTGTAGTGAAATGTTTAATATATTTAATAAACTATTGGTGTAAAATGTTTACATCAAAAATACATATTTTAGAAAATGAATAAAAATTTTAACGTACGGATTTTTTTATTCGTTTTCTAAAATAAATATTTCTTTCCTAATTGTGGAATAACACTTTAAAATTGTTAAAAATGTATAAACTAATCCTGCACGCATGTAATACTACTAACACATTACCCTATTGTTCAATATAAAACATAATTTTATTAAGCACCCCTTAGAATCCAAATAAACTTATTTATTGTATATATACAAAAGTGAGAAGTACATATTTTGTATAAATCCGTCACCTATATACAGAACTAAATACTAAATATATTTTATTTACACTATTACACAATATTTACATACAATAAAATTTACAAGACACGGATCAATGAATTAAAAGTTTTTTAAAGTTGTCAAAATGCACCCAGCATTGTGATATATGAGATTTGTCACATTATATTCATATATCATTGAATTTGCTGTAAAATATGAAAATGCTGATAAAAAAAAAATGTTTTGATCCATGACTGGTAAACAGCGGCATGCAAGCGTACAACACTGCGTAGCGTTAGTTGAGTACAAATTAGTACGTACAAGTGCGCAAACTGAAGCGCAAAGCAATAAATATACATTTACCTTCACCAAAATTTCGAATATGATTACTTTTGTCCGTTACAAATGTGACCACGTATTTCGGAAGGCGGAACTCGCGGCGTTGGCCGCCGGCGAGGCCGAACCACGGCGCTACTTCCCGCCACTCGAAACGTACATCTTCTGTTGTGTATTTGTCTATAAAATTGGATTTTTATTGTTGTCTATGGCCTCATACAGCTTACAATTCAAGAGTTTTTTAAACTTTTATTTATGCAAAACATTTCTTTCTATAATAATACGTCTATTTACAGTTTTTTTATGTCTCTAATACTTTAAACAGAATTAAATGGTTTTTGCTGTATAATATTAAGTTTTATATGAAAGCTTTCATACCGTTTTGGTGAAATAAGAATTTCTTATTACTTCTTGTAATTAAGGACACTGAATGTCCATAAATAAGTGGAAATATATTAATTGATTTAATGTCACTATAGCTAACATGTAGTAACTAGGTGGCCCAGAGACAAAAGAAAAGATATAAAATAATATGGCGGGCTGTAATGGGTAGAGTTTAAAATAATTATACTTACAACTGCTAAAGTCTATAGCGCAATTTTGTACGTCCAATGGATATAGAACGAAATCCATTTCGCATTTTATAGTTATTGTAGCACTGAAAAAAGAAAATATTGTCGTTAATGTTCCATTATTAAAAATATTTGAGCGATAACTATTTGACGCATTCAAAAGGCCTTTTTCAGAATGTTAAATATGTTATTAGATTTTTGTGATGTTAATAAAGGTATCTAATAATTATACTGGTATATAAATAAATACTATAATTATTTTGTAAATTGACTTATTATTTTTTTAGCTTTTCGCCGAATCCCGTGACTCCAACATAACAAGGAAAACCTAGTGTTAAAACACTCGATGAAATAAACTATAATTGTAAGTTTGTCATAATTTTTATTTTTTACGTTGTAAATTCTCGTCTCGTACCAAAATTCACTACGAGAAGGTCCCTATAGGTATTGATTACGAGGCAAATGTAATACAAAATACAAAAATACGCTTGTTTTTTCTGGGGTCCAAAGCCAATGGCCGTAGACAGGAATATTTCATATTAATATCAGCTTGATACTTCCACACAATCTTTAGATAAATATTTTTGACAGACGGACAGATGGACAACAAAGTGATTCTATAAGAGTTCCGCTTTTTCCTTTCGAGATACGCACCCCTAAAAACACGAGTTACTAATAATATTTAAACACCTACCCTATGCTGACAGAGACGGTACGATTAGCATACAATCGCAACGAAGCCATTTCTTGTAGGACTGACATTATCTTCATTGTCTGTAACTGCCATATGTAGAGATCTGGAGTCCAGATCAGTTGTCGAAACTCCCAGGGCAAGTCAATGTAGGGCATGTGATGAGGCATTTTGAGACGCAAGTCTTCCCATGAAACTTGCAGGAAAGCGTCCAATGTGATCTCCTTTAATAAGAGAAGTTAATAAACGTTTAAAGGTAAGTTGTAACCAGCGTATAAGATTTTCGACGTAGGATGAACGACATAGGAGAATAAGAACGTATGGCTCAGTGGTGAGAGCGTCTGGATGATTTTAAAGAGGGTTCAAATTATACCAAGTACAATTTTTTTATACATTTTACGTAAATTAATAAACAGCATTTTTATTAAACGCAAATTTTATTAATTTATTTAAAAGACGCATTAATAATAAAAAGAATTAAGAAGAAGTTATATATCTAGCCCTATTTTGTTATATACCTACAAATTAAGACTAAACATAAGTTATATTATGAAGTTTTCACGGAAGTATCATATTTACGTTCCGACGACAGGTGGGCTGTTAGTTTTGAATATAACACAAATCCACGCCCTTTTCATATAGCATGACAAGCCGTTTTAACCTTATTTATAAGTAACTGGTTCTTTTTAGGCTTTAAAGAGTAAAGCCTTCAAGTATTTATAATAAAATAATATGAAAATAATAGTTGTACAAACAGTTAATTTGAAGATTATTTAAATTTAATTTTCAACATGCATAAGTTGGGTTCGTTGTAATATATTTGGGATCATTATCTTCTCTCTAAGATATAAAAGTTTTGATTAAAAAAAAATGCTTGATTACTGTTTGCCATTTAAGAAAATTAAAAGTTATATTGAAAAGAGTAGTATACTACTATATTTTGTAATGTAAATTATACTATGTGGAGCTTTTTTAAATGGGCTCGAGTAGTTCATATATGAGAATATAATCGATTTTATTAAAAAAATATTTTGTTTTATTTTTTTATAAAATTAAGTCTGGAAATAGTATTTTTAGTGACATTTCATTAATACCTCTCTATTCTCGTCTACTCCGGACACTCTGTTGACGTTCACTCCGATGTAAACCGTCGTATTCTTACCTGCAAAAGTGAAATTACAATCAGACCTTGATTTTCATTGAATCGCTATAAACTGTTGCATAGATCGTTGTTAGGATAATCGTCCAATAATAGATACGCTATATTTTTGTTACATAATATAGATATGTATGTTTAAATGACAAAAATTAACACTTAATTAAGCATTGGCGATTTTATTTTTAAAAAAATATGAATACAAATAATTAGGTAATGAGCTTACAAGTAAAATCACAATAAACAATGTCAATATCATATAATTTTAGTCTTAAAGTCACAATTTAATCTGTATAAGATGCATAAAACTATTGTGATATACAAACTCATTCGCTGCATAATGAGAACAGAAATTGTTTTCCGCCTATTTTATGGACATTACTTGGTAAGTAGAACATTAGCTCTCTCTCTCTCTCTTAATTTTAACTAACCCGTTAATAAATAGGATTTGAACGTACAACCACCATGTATAGTCAGACACTTCCTAACTATACCATAATGACAATAATCTTAACAAACATTTTGTTAATCGACGAATATCATTCATGTGTACAGGTAATGTCAAACTGCCTGTAGAACCCACAAGCGTTAATTTATGAGACAATATAATACTACCTACTACTAAAATACAACCAATTTTATATAAATATGTTTTTTTAATTGCGCTTTTCATTTGTGGATCACGACCCTTATCAGTGGCTTTGCGGCGCACGTTGGAGATATCACCGATACGCGCCCGTCTTTACTATCGGGCTTGTTCGAATGTAATAAAATTTAACGAAGCTACCTACTTAATGAATACCCTTTAATTTGACAAGATAATAATATTAATAAAAGTTTATTTGAGGCAAGTCGCGGCGCAGAGATACAAGCGTGTGACTGTAAACGCGACAGGTCGTGGGCTCGAAAGTCACTTGAGGAAATGAAATATTTAATATAACTTCGCTCTGGTAGGCTCGCTAGGCATAGCGCGGCGTCGAGTTACACCACTCAAATGGAGCGCATCTAATCAATCTTAATTCTAGACTCCCTCTGCATACTCTGCTACATGCAGACTACAGCGTGAGACTAAAGAAGAAAAATAATATAAATAGTACCAATCATCTTTGTATTAAAAAAAAAATCCTTACTAATCGTCAATTTAGCAACGTAGATAAGAACTATTCAAAACTTCGTGACCTCGTAACTGTTGAAGAATAATATAAAAAATCAATCATTATTGTAATGGATACCTCCTATGGTTCTATGAAACTAAATATTATATTATAAAGGCACCGAGTTACTTATTTTGTCTAATTTATATAAGGATCACTATCACGCTGTTATTATATAAAAAATAATAAATAGGTATGTGTATAATAAATATTAGACATGCAAGAAATTGCTGCTTGAGTAATGATTGGAAGGACGGCCGACAGTTTCGCTGAATAATGTCCGGTCTTAAGTGGATGGTTGTCCATTTTAGTCAAATCATTAACGCGTGCTAAAATAAAAAAAAAATCTAAAAATAGACTCCGTAAATGAACTTAGGTTCCTAAAATAAGGCGGCGCTTGTTTGCGGTATCACCGTGACCTTTGCTTTAACAAGTACCTATCATAAGCATCCATTGTGGAAAATTAAATTAACGTTATATGTAAACACATATATAAATATTATATCAAAATCATAGAAAATCTTATTTTTGAATGCGAAAAGTTCTGGGTTCGGTTCCCCATCGAGCATATGAAATATTTTATACCTATATATGTATATTATTTTAATTTCCTCGCTTTGGTAACGAGGTAAAGCGCAGCGTTAATCTTTCAAACCGCAACGCCTCAAGAATTCGGCGGAAAATGGAGAATGGAAGTGTTTTAATGTGTTAACACTACATTCCCATGTTCCCTCTGCCTACCCTGCTATGATGATGCAGGACACAGCCTGACGTTAAAATAAATAAATAAAATAAAGAAAGAAAAAATCTTATGTACAAGTGACGGACTTACCGGGTGGAATGTTTCTACTGTAGTTAGTTGGAAGTTCATATGAATGGTGGCCCATATACAGGATCTGGCTGAAAAAAAGTTTTCATAAATTAAATACAATATATGTATAGGTAGACTTTTAATCGGGAAATTAGAGTTAGCGCTGATTACATTTTTTATAGTATTTTTATTTTTAGTTTATTGAAATAAATTATGTAGGTATATATGTAAGTATATGGAGGACGTCGTGGCGCGGGGCACAAGGAAGTGACTTTAACGGTTGTGGGTTTGATCTCCACTCGGAGATGATTATTTATTAATATTTTTATTTTTTCGCTCTGGCAACAAGGCAAAAGCCCGTCGTTGAGTTCCGCCACTCAACACGCAATGCCGCGAAAAATTCGGCGCAAAGTGGTTCTTCTGCTTACACTGCGATATGCGGAGGATACAGTAAAGCTGATAGGTATATAAATAAGTTACAGCAGTGATGCAACTTAACACTTATCCCTTTTTTGCGGTATAGTCACAGATGAAACCTAAACCTAAGACATCTTCATTTATTTTTTACATTTAAAAAAAAATCAAAATCAGCTTCACTCTGTATCCTGCACGCAGCAGGGTAGACAGAGGGAACCGAGTGTTAAGACACTCCGTTCTCCACTTTCTGCCGATTTCTGGAGGCACTTCGGGTTGAATGGCAGAACTTAACGCCGCGCTTTGCCTCGACACCAGGGCGACGAAATGGTAATATAAATTTAAGGAAATATTTCATCTCCTCGAGTGGGATCGAACCCACAATCGTTACATAGTTATAGTTTTAATTTTTAAATTGTTACAATAATTCTAAGTAATTATTATCTCTCCCTACAGAGATGCTAATAAACATAAATAAATTGTACTAAACGTATAAGAATTTCGATGGAGCTCGATGAGAACGTATGGCTTAGTTAGTCAGAGCGGTTGGTTTCCGAAGAGGCGCAGGTTCAAATCCTGGTACGTTCAAATATTTTTACGTTTTCCTTAATAAATATTTAACTTCATTTACCCAATTAACCCTAAGGTAAAGCTAAACATCAGTGGCGTAGCTAGGGTATTTGCTGCCTGGTGCGGCTTAGGACTCGATGCCCTTTAAAATGGTCAAGGTAATTTCGGATTTCGATCAGTAGAGTAGATATATCGTTTTTTATTGCTGCAAAACTATAATAACTATATATAAGTTATAATGGGGGTCCAAGATGGAAGGCTTGCCACGTGCAACTCGCAAAAGCGCACTGGTAGGGCGTCCCCCCAAGGCGCGCACCAGTGCGTCCCCGCTGGTGTGTCAAGTGGCGACGAATGCGGCGTTGGGGACCGCCACCCAACACGCCATGTCCGGAACGGCGAGAGGTGGAGGAATGAAAAATTAATAATATGCGGTGATTTGAACGGATGGGTCGGAACTGCGCGAAGCGGTTACGAGGGAGTCCTAGGTCAANAACATAAATAAATTGTACTAAACGTATAAGAATTTCGACGGAGCTCGATGAGAACGTATGGCTTAGTTAGTCAGAGCGGTTGGTTTCCGAAGAGGCGCGGGTTCAAATCCTGGTACGTTCAAATATTTTTACGTTTTTCTTAATAAGTATTTAACTTCATTTACCCAATTAACCCTAAGGTAAAGCTAAACATACATTTATACCTTGGCTTATTATTAAAGCCAAATATAATAAATTTATCAAGGAGTCAAAAGGAAAAAAAAAACATCGCTGAATGAAGAATATGGACGATCTCAAGATTGCATGCTAATAATATTATAGAAGTGGGATGTTTTACGTTTCTCGGCTTATCCCCGCTAAGACGTCGGCTTAGCAGTTTATTTGTAGAAATACCTAGTAACTTTGCAGTACATGAGTAATTTCTTGCCTCGAACATTTTTTTTACATTTATTTCTTTTAAATATAAAATTGAAAATTTTTCATACATGACAAAAAGTATCTAAATTTATCTGTTAAAAAAACCGGACGCAAAAATCGCAAAGCGCTCTTTCCTCACTTTTAAATGTTACATATTGCCTATTAAGTATCTCTGTCGGTATGTATGTCACCACTTCAATTGTGAAAAAAAAATAACAAAATAGGCAATATTGTATACCTACTATTCTACTAATACGTACATTCTAGAGAATTTTTATTAATGTGAATTTATGAATCAAAATAATTAAATCTAAATTGTTGAAGATTCGACAATTTACTTTATTTAAATGTCTCTAAATATTACACTTCATATAGAAAGCTTAACCTTTTGTACCACATTAAACGTTTATTAATTGTTAATAACTTTCAAATTGTAAAGTTATTAGGTAACAAGCAAGGTGATTTGCTAGACTTATGACAATAATAAAAAGTAAAGTAAAATATTTTTTAGAAGATAATTTTCAATTACTGTAAAGACAAAATAATCTGTTAGGCCATGTACTACTCTTGGGTATATTGAAATTTCTAAGAATATTCATTTAAAGTATTTCTATATTTCAAATATTACTAGGTTTCTCGGTATAGATGGCAAATTGAAATGAAAAAAAATAATAATGATAAGTAGATTGCCGTTTCTTGAATATTGGTTGCGTAAATATAGGCTTTGTGTTCATTTTATATTAATTTACTAGTGGGCGCGCGCGGCTTCGCCCGCTTATTTGGACACTTAGGGATGAATTCTAAGAAAACCACGAAACACGTGTTCAATAAAATATTTTTAACAGTCTGAATGATTTTTTTTTTAAAAATCGGTGGTGATTTAAAGTTTTTTCCATACAAACTTTCAACCCCTTATTTGCACCCTTAGGGGGTGAATTCTAAAAAACCATGAAACACGTGTTCAATTAAATGTTTTTAAGAGTCTGAATTTCAAATTTTATAAAAATCGATGCCGATTTAAAAAAAATCCATACAAACTTTCAACCGCTATTTCATCCCTTTAGGGTTAAAATTTTTCAAAATCCTTTGTTAGTGGATGTCCAGAATATGAATAAACATCTGCCCAAGTTTCACGTTTCTACCATCAGCGGTTACGGCTCTGCGTGTGTCTTACCTCAGTCAGTCAGCACAAGTCCTTTTATATATATAGATTATTTTTTCATTGGAATGGTTAGGTGCAGGGAGACAGAGTTTAATAAAAAACAGTCTATCAAGTAAAAGGAATATATTTATATATATTTTTTTATTCTCTACGATGTTTCCTTTTTGTATCAAGGGTAGGCAGTGGGAATTTTGTATTAAGTCCTTCAGTTTTCGTTAATTTCTTAAAGGTAGAAGGGTTCCTGGAGGCATTGCGTGTTGAGTGGCGGAACTCAACGCTGCGCTTTTGCCTCGACACGAGAACGAAGGAAATGGAAATATTGAATATTTCAATTCCTCGAGTGAGAATCCACAACTGGCCTCATGCTTGTTACTAGAGCGAGAAAATTATAGTCTATAAAAAATCTATAGAAATATTTGTGAAACATATACAGTAAGTACTTATACCTACACCAACATCAACAAATTACAAGCAGCTACAAGCTATGTATGCATTAGGCAAAATTCTTAGTTCTTTATTTTATTACTAGCGACTCAAAGGCGGCTTCGCCCCTTTAAATTTATAGTTATATTATAGTCAAATTATACAAAATTCCTACATTAATTGTAGCCTATTTGCTATTCTGATGTACCTATAACCTACATTACTGTAAATTCTCTTTCAAATCCGATCAGAAATTTTTGCTGGAAAGTGGAACAAACATATGTTCTCACAAACTCTCACATTTAAAATATTGGTAGACTTTTCACCTTAAAAGTATATGTTTAACAATAACGTAAGTCATTAGGTAATAGATACTAGTAACCTTGACATTACGAGTATATACCGTTGCTCCTGACCAGTCAAGATCAGTTAAGACCACCTTCTCTTAATCCTGTTAAGATAATGACGTGCCCGGTAAAGTCTGAATGTACATAAGGTTGTGTTATGTGAGGTTATATAATAAATGACAACGATGGTTCTACGCAATACCTATATATATGCCATTAAAAATGGGGATGTTTTTCAAAAGAAACCATTTCTAATTTTTATTTTTAAATGGTTGTGAAAACATATATTCAATTCAATTTATTTGAAAATAATAAGAACAGAATATTTTCTTAATAAATATTTTATATAATACATAACTAATTAGAGACTATTTAAAGAAATTATACTTTCCATAATTTGTAATTTCTCGATTTGTCCCTAAAGTCAGCCATAGGATGATGAAGGTTTTATATTTTACATTTTTTTTTGTATAAATAAAATCTTGTTGAATATAGGTTCAAGTGAAAGATATAATTTTTATATTATTTATGTTATTGGGGAATCCTCTTGCTGCGCTGATTGGAAATCCAGAAAATATATATTGAATATTTGCTAACTTATTATGCCAACAACTCTCATTATCATATTTTTTTTTCAGTTCCACATACAGCAAAGTAGGTATATGTATTACGATACTCTGTTTCCCAAATTGAGGCGGAACTCAACGCCGCGCTTTGCCTTATTACTAGAGCGAGGAAAAGTAAAATATTAAATAATTCATTTCACTGAGCGAAAAGAACTAACAACCGTCGCGTTTTCACACTCTCGTGTCCCAGCGCCACGACGACCTCAAAATTTGAATATATTTTAAATTTTTATTCTCATAGAAGTTTCAAACATGTTTTCTATTTGTAAAGTTTATTGTTGTCTTCTGTTTGAAGTAGACAAACAAAATGTTGCTAACCGTTTATAAACGTCGGTAGTACAAGTTTAACTGCGCGTTAATGTTTCGCGGACATTTAATGCCTTTATTTTCCAGCCTTAGTGAAGCTTTAAAATAGATTAAAAGCTTCTTGAGGATTATTACAAGCAAAGTACACCTTTATTGACTTTCAACATCTTATTATTTCGTAAACAAGCTTATATATATATTTTTCTTCTTTTTAGGGAAACCTATTGTTAAGACACTCCATCCCCCACTTTCCTTGGTAATAGAGAAAAGAATTTAACATATAAATAAATAATAAATAATTCATTCCTCCGAGTGGAAATCGTATCTGCAATCGTCGAGTTACAGTCACGCGCTTGTGCTTCTGCGCTAAGATATGTTTGATTTGTTTTCAAAATATGTTTTCAAAAGAGAAAAATGAAGACTATCATTTATCTATAACAGGGCTTTTTGAGGAGATTTAATTAGTTGAAGAATGATGCCCGACAGCCTTCTATTTTGTAAAAATATATATATCTGTAGTCCATATCTGTATTATAAATTCGAAAGTAACTCTGTCTGTCTGTCTGTCTATCTGTCTGTGACGCAATCAGGGTCAAACCGCTGATCGGATTGTGATAAAATTTCGTATAGAGATACTTTAGGGTCTTGGGATGGACATAGGTTACTTTTTTTCTCATATTTGTAATACTATCGATATATGCTAATATATTAAAATATCTTTCAATTTGACACGCCATTTATTCTGCCATGTTAATTACAACCGTCGCTAAGCAAACGTTTCTAAGCAACAAAGAATTTTGTTATTTAAGAAAAGATCGGCCAAAATGAGCTTCCTGAGCGCTTATATGGCGTGCGCTGACTCAACCTTATGAGACATAAAAACAATGTTTTACTCAATATTGTCCTTTAAAAACTATTAAAAAATTTGCGATGGTATACCTACATATGTTTATCTCTGAAAGTAAAGCCACAGTAACCATTAAAAATAAAGAAGGGATAATTGAAAAACTATTTTCAGCAGTACAGTATTATTCCTTATCCAATTAAACATGTTACGATACACTGTGCGCTTTATATAGATAGAAATTGGTTTTAAGAGCATATCACAGATGTGGATATTTTAGAAGATATCAACGTTTATAATACGGGAGAATAATGGCCATGCGCTGCGTAAATATTGAAAGTTACGCAACAATAACGAGCCTATTGTAATCTTTTCAAATATCTAAATAAATTCGGCATCAGGATCTTCACGAAGCATTATTTTTTTTACTGTTTTATTATAATATAGATAATATTTATTTTACTTTTATTTTTAATAAAAAAATAAATTAAATTAAACCAGCTTCACGCTGTATACATACAGCAAGGTGAACCTAGTGTTAAGCAAGCAAGAGGGAACCTAGTGTTAAGACACTCCGTTTCCCACTTTTCGCCGAATTTGGTTCGGTTCTGAATTTTTCGGGTTATTTAGATTATTTAAGATTACATTTTTTTTTAAATAATATAAATATATTTAAAACATTCATATAGTTTATGCGAGCGAAGCCGCGCGGGTCCGCTGGTCGTTTATAAAATTGTTTCAATGGTGTAGTTGACTAGTTGTTCAGTAATTATTACTTTTGAGAAAATTTCAAGCTATTGGATATTTTTTTTCGATTTTTAGTTTTTATGCGGGCTGGTTGCTAATTTTATGTAATTGTTTTTTTTTACTTGCTTCATTTTTATATAACTATATTTGGTTTTAACCCTATCTATACCCATATAGAGACAAAATTACTTTAAGTATTTCTATAAATATTATACAGACTGTTTTTGTTTGCACCACTTCAAATAAAACCACAGTTTTAATTACTCTATAATAGACTAATAAATTATACTAAAACAATTTGAAAAAAAAACAAAAAATAAAAGTGTTTTTTTTTCCAAATAAAATAGACAATAATATTATCGTTGTAAAATAAAACGTTATTTATCAAGAACAAAACACGCACACATAAACCTATCAAAGGGAAACCGCCGCATACGCCTCATTCCGAAATCGAGTCGTAGGTATTGGCGGCAAAGTTCAAAGTTGCTTAACCTTTAGTAGTATTATTGTAGTAGATGTGTTTACGTTATTGGTATCTATAAGTAATTGCGTCAATCGAAATACAGGTATAGATACACATCGTAAAATGAAAAAAAATCCTACGTCAAAACTGTTGAGTTGAGTTGATTAATTTCTTTAGGAATGGGTTTGAAATATTTTACACTATATGCTGTTCCCGTAAAAGGAGCGCTGACGCTTCCAACCTGTATTTTCCTGTCTTGAAAATATGATTTCAAGTTTGGGTCCTAGAATTATTGAGAACTAATAGTTGTCATAGACGTAAGACAAAAAATAGGTTTAAAAAAACTATGATGATGATGTATATATTACAACAACACTATTATTTTCTCTGGTTCTGGTGTTTGAAAGAAACGAAGCAAAGACGGAATGCAATATCAATGTAAATGGTAAGATATTAGAACAAGTGAATGAAATGGTATACTTGGGAAGTATGTTCAGTAGAGATGGAAGATACGAGATGGATGCAGAAATGCGTATTGCTGCCGGTAAGAGGTGTCTTACAGGGTTAACAGTGTCTAGGTTGCATTGATAAGACGGCGCAGTGGTAGCACAGCTGCACTTTTGGCAGCACAGTGCAGTGTTGGTACCGACGCTGTTATACGGCATAACATAATGCAGTATTTGTACCGACGCTGTTATACGGCAGCGAAACGTGGGTATTACAGAAGAACAATGAAAGAAAGATGTATGCTCCGGAGATGCGATCTCTTCGTAGGATGTGCTGAGTCAGCATAGTTGACCGAATCCGCAATGAAGAGATACACAGAATGGCAGGTACTAGCGAGGATGTCACGGTAAGAATATTCGAATCTTCGAAAACATAGTATTAAAAATACCAGAGGTCACGTAAAAAGCATGAGGATCCGAAGGGCATGTATGAAGAGGTTGATGTCAGGGGACGAGGTGAAAGGGGTATGCAGAGATCGTAGCGTTTGGCGCTCCGCTTTTTTTGACTACGTCGCTAGGGATACAGCGTGAAGCTAGTATAATAGTATAGTACTATTTTTTAACTCACAATCTATAATATATAGATAAGGGTAAATGTTTCGAATATTGTCTCTTATGTAATAAAAAAACAAAAGGGTATCATTTAACATGAACTTAGGAAGATTATAGCGTTAATATAATTATGTGATTGTTACCAAATAGCTAGCTGAAAGTAAATAAATAACGAACAGTTAAAATCCTGGAATGATATTAAACTATCAAAACGAAACATGTAATGCAGGAATTTTATATAAAGATTGAAAATGTCAAGAAATGCAAGATCAAAGCCTACGTAATAAAATGTTATATGGAATCCCAATGCGTTATTTACCAATAAAATGGATTGTAGAAACTCTGAATAGCATTTGAAAGTATGTGATTTATTTTTTTGCGTCACGCTGTTGTATTTCACACTAAACTGTGCAGACAGAGGGAACTCTGTATTAAGACACTCAGCTCCCCATTTCCCACCCAATTCCGGAAAAATGTGATTGTTTTGTAATACATTTTTTTTAATTTCGCCTGCACTATTATCCTATTAAGAAATGTACCCGAAAATTTTGCATTTATAGTTTTTTTTCTCTAATTGTTACTATAAAGTCGTCGTTGTCATAAAGATAAATGTAAATATTTAAATAATACATTTTTTAACTTGGGTGGTGTTTAGCGGAAGTATGTTCCAGAAATGTAATATACATTGTCATTGAATTCTTGTCAATGTGCAAGTTTATAACCGGTTATTTTGTTTTATCTTAAATAATTAAGTACAAGGATAATTAGGTATATAAGGTAATACAATTACTAATTAATATCTTAACATTTTATTTATTTTGAAATGAATTATGGCCACCGAATCAGAATTAATAGTTCTCCTTAGATAAAAAATTGTGGAAGGTATTGTCACTGAGGAAAAGTTGAGAATAAACTGATTTGCTTATATTTTCTCTACATTTCCACTCAAAATATAACGGAGATTTAAAAACAACAGTTATGAAAAATTTACCAAAACTCTAACAAAATTTTATAATATATATTGCCAAAATGTTAAATTTACTCTAATGTAGAATACACATTTTAATTATCGATAAACAATCAATTAGGTGGTTATTTAGTGAGTCGTAATGGGTTCGACAGCAGATCGTCGCAGGTATGTGTTGGCGGAGGGCCAGGCAGTCTGCAGACCAAGCCCAGATCTTTTGACACATCAGAGGATCCTCTTTAATTTACACCGCGTAACCTGAGGTTAAACAGACACTTTATCTCTGACGTCGAAGCCATATGTCATATTGTGAATGCAAATAGAGTCGACAGTTTTGCAATGGTCTATTAGATTGACTGTTATTATAGATAGTTTAATCGATATTTATTATGATTTCATTTCGTTGTTGGCATCTTGCCTTTTGCCGTCTGTTTAGTAATAATTGCAGGTAATTTTCATCTGTACATTTATATTTATTATATTATATTATTTATATTTATTATATTAAGAAATATTAACGTTGAATTCGATGAAAAATAGCGAGGGATTAAATTTAAATATATATAGGTACTCAACATATTAAGCTATTATATATCAAGAAACTATGTTTTTTATATTTTCACGAATACCTTTTGTATATGATTAGCAAACAGTTTTCCATATTCCAAATAAAGCTTATTTATATTTTTTTCCTATTATTATAATAGATTATTTTTTCTTTCGTAGTAAAATATAAAAATAATCTTGTCAAGAAATGATCTTAAAATAGATTTTGTAGAAAATGTTCCGAAATATTCAAGATTTTGGCAGTAAGAAAATATATAGAAAACTAAAAGTAGTACAATATTAATAGTACAAAATTAGGACATACGTTTAAGAAGATGCATCTATGAATACGACAGACTCACGTACGGTGGTGCAATGATAGGTATTCGGAGCAAGGGTTTATTTCTGTTGTCACAGTTATCCGACCCGTTGGTTTATATTTGGATTTATAATGACGCAGATGCTAACTGGTTAATTTTGGCGCCATTGAAAGGCTATTGTTGTCATTAAAACGAAAATGTTATCGTTATATATTAGTTTTACGAGTACACACGTCCATTGTTTTCATATCTTCCGTATAATTGGAACATTGAAATGTTTTTATTTTTTTATTTTTACTGTCTGTTTTATAACTTTTAAGCGTTTAGAAATATCTTTTGTATTTTTGTTCGAGTGAAACACGTCAATCTATCCTTAAATTGGGTAAAGCGTGTCTAATGCGTGCTTAACTTAATGTCAACACGCATGTCAAAAAAATAAGTATTTAAAATAATATAAATGTACATGAAGGATATTTTTCAAGAAAATGTCAATTTTGACAATTGTTGTATTGACAGCTAGGAATAGACTCAGAAACTAAACAAAAACTAAACTCGTTACTAGAATAAGAATATGCCATACTACATAAAATTATTTTTTTAAATTGGGTAGAATTATCTTTAAAGAGTAACCGTAGATATTGAACTCAAAATCCATATTATTAGTTAGTTAGTTTTGATTGTTTATTTTTGTTAACAAATTGCTTCATTTACATAATTTATATTGTTTATTGTAGTGTAGTATTATGGACCAAACCAAAACAAACTGGATAGTAATGAAACCAAGAGATCAGCCAGTGCAATAGACGGGTAGTGCTAGGTTCTGTCTAACATTTACTTATAAGTTACAGCCATAATTTCCAATATTTGTTGATGTTATAATAATATATGCTTTTTCATCAAAGCTCACTCTCAGTAAATTCGGTTTAAATCGTTCGTTTCCTGTATGTTTTGAGTTCAAGGTTTCAGTGGTTTGTTTGTTTCTCTTGATTGGTCTTAGTTTGTCATCACGTTTGGTTACGATTTTGCGTCATTGTGACGCGTTATGCAAAACCCTTTGAATTAAGATTGTAAATATTTACTTGTTGTTTTAGATTTTTAATAAAATGTTGTTGGTTTTTTTTATTTAATTTTCTTATCATACACTTAATTTATCTATTCATTCTTAATTTTAAAGTAATATAAATATAAAATTTGTTTAATAATATAAAATACTATTACATTGCCTAATATGTTATAGGAATTGATATAGATATATGAAATAAAAATTATTTATTTCAAATTTAAACCTATATATTTTAGGTGGACAAAATATAAGAATTTACCAATTTGGCCATTTTAATACTTTCATAAAATAGCTATATATGTATTGTTAAGAAATAACTACATATTTTTAATGTAAAATATCCACCATATTCGGCGGTCTTCTTGTCGCATAGGATAATTTGTATATTGAAAATTTCGGGGTTTCCCTGTTCTCATTACATAAAATGTAGTAGATATTGGATTCTCCCGCTGCATAAGCAACCCCTCTACTATATATTGGTAGGAAGTTTCGACACAGCATATCAATTATTTATAAGTTTTCTTATTTTAGTTTCCCTAAACAAACCTTCTATAACTTATTAGTTAGTCTAAAAATAACAATGCGACTTTGTAGCAAAAATAAAACATTTTTTTTAACTTGTAAGTAAAGTTAAAACCCTTAACTAAATTGTAACTAAATTTAGGTGTTACTAAAATATAACAAATACCATTCACCGTATTTACAAATATTAAAATCCACTTTTTTATCTAAGCAATAAGCATTTTCTTATGTTGGTTCTATGAATATGTGAACCCATCGCTGTCAGCGTCTGACTTTAAGCTGTGATAATGGGATTCGACCCCAATTAGGAGATGATATTATTTTAAATCATTTCCATTTTGCCGATTTAGTAAGACCAAAGTTCGATATTGAATTCCCGTACAAGTTCTAGAATACGACAGAAAACATAAAATTAGCGTGGGAAAAATTAAAAAAAAATTAAGCGTTTTAGTCAGTTAAAGAGATGTTTCTGCCACGCTATACAAAAATGCCTCTAAGGTTAGTCATTAAATTCTGTCTGCATACCTTGCAGAATGAGACGGTAGTAATTTAGAAAAAAAAAGAATAATCTAAAGCAAAATAATTCTGTAAGATCGTTGCACCTGGCCAGTTCGTCTAGCCAGTGAAATGTTTATGTCAACAACGAGTAATGCCAAACGACCAGTCTCCTCGGCAAGATCAACCGACTCCACTATACAAAGAGCTCAGTCTTGCCAGATATAGGTACATTTGAGAAAAATGTATGTTTATTTTTGTTTGATCATTTTTTTTATTTTCAAGATTAATCTATGTGAACAATATTAAAATTGTCTTTACGGTACTGTATAGGGTGTCCTTGGAATTATTTTAAAAACATTAAGATAGTGTAGATGATTGCGTGCATTTATTTCAATATATTATTTAAATTAATTGAAATGCTATTTAATACTAAAATGTAAATGCTTCTGAATCATGATTTGCAGTTTAAAAAAATAATAAATTATATTGCACTTATGTTTATTAATTAAATACAACATATTCTACTCGTACCCAGACTTCCACAAAGTCAAGAAGTTTGCCAAAAGAATATAGTCCAAGGTAACATTGACAAATGCAAACTAATATATTTTCATTAAGTATTAAATTATTAACTTTGTTCTATATATACCGACCTAAACACATAAACCGACGTTTTTGGTTAATTAATTCGAAAAAAATATAAAAACAGTTTATTTAAATAAATGTGATCATATACAGTATTACGACTCTATCGTAATTGTAATAAGCGTACGCCTTGTTTCGTGTCGGATTTTATTTTTGTAGCTAATTCGAGGTCCCTGTGGCTTTAGCCAGACTTTAACCTCTAAAATAATCTGTGATTGATAATATAATAAATACCAGTATTGATGATAGCATTTGCATTATTTAACACCAATTTGAGCAACGAACCTAGCACATTCTAGAAGTTCTCTGTGGGAGGAGACAGAGTCACCGCCACCCGAGGTGAGGAGTGCCAGCAGCGGCATCAGGAGCGTCCACATGGCAGGTTACGGCCGCGGGGGCCACCGGCGCTCGTCGCTCGCGCACTCCCGCACTGTATACACTCTGCACATGATCAGCTTACGAGGCACATCACAACTCTTCGCGAGCTATAGGAGCAGCTGGAGTCCACGGGTCGAGGTCCGAGGAGCAGAGAGCGCGGCGCGGTACTGCGCTACTCGCGATATAGCGGCGGGCGGGCGCGGGCGCGGTCACGGGCGCAACCTTCGTTTCCGCGCGATCTCACCCTATGATGCGACGGCGAGCACTACATGCTACGCAATCGGCTACGCACCTGGCCCTAGTGACGGCTGTGACGGCGCACAACTCCGGACTGTTCTTGATGTTTGCTAATATTTATATCAAGTTAAGGATGTCAACGTAACCTTGCACCGTCCACGCCATCAGGGCGACACACGACACCATGAATAAATTTCATATTTCATTACTACAACAAAAACTACCCAAGCAGTTGCAGCTCGTTGGTGGCGTGACTTGTCATGTCGTGCCAAATTGTAAAACAATGCTTGATTTTTGCAAACTTTTAACATGACAACGTAATTTTAAAATAATTTATTTGATGTTAAACTATTGCGTGTACCTATCTAAATACTCTTTATTATATCTTGTTTTTACTAATATTGACCACTAAAAGTATAAACATATATATGCCTTCATAAAATAAATATGAAACTATAGTCCTAAGCGTATATTGCGTGCTATGTAGTTTTATTAAATTTTGGCGTTACCTTCAAGCTGCTTGCGATTACGATTCGGAGTCGGAGTTAGGTTTACCTATATAGGTACTTGTATATTATCTTAAATTATGTAGGATTAGAATATATGTTTAAGTAATTTAGTATTTTAATAAAAAATTATCTAAACGAAAATTAATTTGATGCTCCAATTAATAGAACAATTCAATAATTATTCTAATCAAAAAATACAGTCAATTGTGCTATCTCAAAAATTTTTTTTTCAATATTTTTTTTATTATTTCATTGGAATTTTTCGAGCATTTCAGCCGGTTAGTCGAAAAAATATCAAAAACAGTTAATTATAGTAAATAGATTACACTTTAATTACACATACATATCTTTATACAAATATTTACATATATTATACTTCTCATAGATATCGTAGCTCTATATTATTATAAATATAATTTTTTTTCAGCTTTACGCTGTATCCCGCATATAGCAGAGTCAGGCAGAGCGAGCCTAAGTTACGAGCCTGTTAAGGCACTCTGCTCACTACTTTCCACCGAATTTTGGACATATTGTGTGTTGAGTTGTGGAACTGAACACCGCGCTTTGTCTCGACACCAGAACAAAGAAATGAATGTATTAAATATTTAATTTTATCGAGTGGAAATCGAACCCACAATCTGTCGCGTTAACAGCCAAACGCTTGTGCACCTGCGTCACGACTGGCCTCACATTATATTGTTAATTGTTATATACATTATATTTTACATACATATAATATACAATGTTATACAAATTTTATTAGATTATTAAAGTGCTCCAGTATTGGCGCTTACAAACTGGGAGAGAGGATATGGAATCGAAAATAAATGTTGCGAGAAATTGGCTTAAAAAATTTCTTACATGTTAAATAACTTTGTTCTACGCAAGTCAATAACTGGATGTCGTATAGTATATATATTTAAGCTTGCATTTCATTGGATTCACTTTGGCCCCGTGTGTGTTACTTATGCGCATTACACTATACATAAAAATGTAAAATATTTTAAAGAGAAGCGCATGTTTGTACCGAGAAGACTTATATGAAGATACCATAATTAAATACTTTGTTTCTTAAGGTGTATAAATATAGAATAATAATATTATGTAATACCCATGTGGCGCAGTTAGAGCTCGGTGCGCCTGCGTTGAGGCTTCAAATACTACGAGTGAAGGTCAATTTTTTTTTAGTTTCCTGTACGTAGGTAGAGGGATCTTCGGAACCTAATGTTGAGACACTCCGTTCTCCATTTTCTGCTGCATTCGGGAGGCATTGCGGGTTGAGTGGCGGACCTCAACTC
>JAAIXJ010001852.1:408907-448651 GCA_013403705.1 Heliconius hermathena
GATATTAATATTGAATAAAAATATATATATATATATATATATATATATATATATATATATATATATATATATATATATATATATATATATATAAACGTTTAGTTCACCAAGATGCACCATTATGTCCTCGTGCACGCATCTGATAAAAAATACAATTATACAAAATTAACACAGCAATAATAAAAAAACTCCATTTGCAATATATATCAATAAAATCCAATGACAAGATAGTTAGCTTACCCGCACTGTAATTTGTAAAACAAACCACGATAATCGGGATATTTTGCATTACCTATTAAGCACTCATAAACCCGAGCGTAATCACCGGTTTACGAGCGCCGGCCAGGTGGAAGTCAGCAGAGCGCTATCTTCACCCTTATGGTAACAGCAGCAAGGGTGCACAAATGTGCGTGAGTTGCCTGTTTAAAAGTAAATATTATGCCACTGTCGGTGCTCTGTAGCCAGATAGAGGCATACTATAAATAAATACAAAATTTTCTTTCGAAAGCATGAAGTGCTCGTACTCAGTACGTAGGCAGACGCCCGGGACGAGTATGTGACGTCACTCAGATCACGACTGACGATCTAATCATATGATATTTAATATATTCTACATGTTTTCTTAGTAATAATAGTCAAAAATATACTTCAAGTCTACTTTTACAAAATGATATTTTCCTCAATGCGAGCACCTGTAGATTCTAATTATAACTTCTTGCGACCAAAAAAAAAATCAGACAATGGTATGTAGCGCAGTATATAAATAAATTAATATTATTTTTAAACATTTTTAAAGTGTTATTCCACACTTAGGAAAGAAAAATACTTATTTAGAAAACGTATAAAAATTCGAACGCAGCGGGACTCGAACCCGCGCCTCCTGGAAACCGGCCAGGAGGCGCGACCTGGTCGGTTTCCAGGAGGCGGAGGAAGTAAATTAATATTATATTTACAGAATCTCGCAGCTTTTCAAACTTTCTCTCACTGTTTATTTTTGGTGCGTCTAGCATTAGGTGGTCGTAGACTGGGATATTATGGGGACGTCACCGGAATTGTTCCACGTCGTATGCGTAGGCAAATTTTTTCAGTTTGGCTGACAGCCAGATGTTTTGGCGGTCTTTGTCAATGTTGGATTTATTAATATACCGCGTTGCCACTGCTCTGGCGAACCTAAAGCTTGCCCTTTTCGTGTATAATGCGGTGACGACAGTTGTGACCTACTACTCTCTTATATTTGTTTTGTATATACAAATGTTTTGTCTGTAGGTGTGTTTTAGGATAATATAAGAATTTGGGACAGTCGCAAAGTGTGAGTGCAAACGTGACTGGTCGTTGGTTCGATTTCCACGCGAGGAAATGAAATATTTATTTAAATTTATATTTCCATTTCTTCGCTCTGGTGTCCAGGCAAAGTGTGGCGTTGACTTCCGCCGCTTAACACGCAATGCCTCCAGAATTCGGCCGTAAATGGGGAGCGAAGTGTCTTAACACTAGGTTCCCTCTGATTACTCTGTTGTTTGCGGGATACAGCGTGAAGCTGGTTTTTTGATTTAAAATTTGACAATATAAAGACAAATTGTAATAAGAACCGAATGATGTTACAGATTTCATTATATTTACAATTACAATGCAAAGTATCAGCTGTTGATATGATAAAATACCAAAAAATTATGTTCACATAAATAGTCAAATTCAAAATGCTAATTAATTTTTTATTGAGAAAATATTTATCATCCTAATACTTTTACAAAATTCTAAAGCGGTCTGGTATCTGAAAAATCTAATTATTTGTATGCGAGTGGAAATAAACCTATGCGACTGACGGTGCCAGATTCCCGGCGCGTGCGCGTCTCCCTGCCAGCAAGTGGCGAGGCGCTGCAGCCGGTTTGGTTCGCGTACGCATATACCTATGTACTAAGTTAATTGACTTATTAATATATATTCGTCAATAAAATTATGGTAAAAATATTTTCCATAAGTCGAATGTAATTACATTCTTTCAGAGCTTCACACTGTATCCCGCACATCAGGGTTGAGGGAACCTCAACGCTTTATGCCTAGCGGGGTAGTCAGAGAGAACGGAGCGCTAAACGCTACGATCTCCACATACCTCTTTCGCCTCGTCCACTGTCATCAACCTCTTCATACATGCCCTTCGGGGGATCCTCATGTAACTTATTGATAATTGGAACATATATTTATTTGGAGGTTATTAGCATTTTTCTTAGTTTTAATTAGTGAGTCTAATTTAATTAGATTAAGTAAGAGTAATTCTCAAAACAAACACAAACCTTGAGTCATAAGGATTTCATATCAAACTATAATACTATGAAATTATCACAGGTTGGTAGGTAGGTATTATTTGTCTCTACAATCTACAATAGTAAATACTGGATGTAGGGCAAATCGTTTATAAACAAACTATTTAAAATGACCATGAGATTGTAAATTTGCTCCGAAATCATAATGTGGGTAATTACAAGAATGCACGTAGATCGTAGATGCATTTTTTATACATATTTTGGTCTAGAAGTTTTTATGGGTTATTTCTATAAGGAAGATATGGATTCGAATCCTGAGAGACAAGAATAAAATATTATTTATATGGTTTAAATTTTTTTTGATATAGGTTACCGTCTCAGAGTTATGACATTGACCCATAAGAGTACATGTATATAAACTGATGTCTTTGTGCGAATGAAAATTAAAGTCAAAATTAAATCAGCTTCACGCTGTATCCCGCACACAGCAGGGTAGGCAAGGGGAACTTAGTGTTAAGACACTCCGTTCCTCACTTTCTGCCGAATTCTGGAGGCATAGCATGTTGAGTGGCAGAACTCAATGCTTCGACACCAGAGTGGCAGAAATGGAAATATAAATTTAAGTAAAATTTCATCTTCTAGAGTGAGGATCGAACCCACAACCAGTCGGTTTTACAGTCACACTTTGTGCCCCTGCGCCACGAATGGCCTCATGACTAGCCTTTGTGCGAATGTATGGATGATATTTGATTTTAATTTAAAACGACAAATTTTGAAATGAATAATTAACAATTTTTAAATTAAAATACACCCACTCAAGCAATCCGGCATGAAATATAAAAATTTAATTGGAATTGTCAGAATCGCGGCAACCTTGCGATCCCACATGATTTTCTTTGCCATTTTTATAATTAATGTATCGCGCCAAGCCACTTAATAGTTTTATGCAAAACAAAATGAGTATAAAGTATTGTATTGCGTGTGAGTTACGTATATACGTATATACATATACGACGAAGGTAAAATATATCTAAAAATACATTTCAATACACTTTCTTGTAATTGTTAGACAGCTCTCTAGACGTAGATTACAAATGATTATTAAATTTATTTTTTGTTAGCCTTGGCAAGAAGTCAAATGGAAATATTTCTTTGTTCACACATTGTTACACGAGGATGTAGAGTGACTGCCGACTAATTAGTCACAATAATCACAACTAAATACAAGACCAAAACATATATTATTTTTTTATTTGGAAGATAGCATTCTAGTCTTTCTTTTGTTTTTGGGCAAGTTAAACATCAGTATTCCAATTTAAATGATGTAACACTTCTGTTCTCTTTATTTTTGTTAGACAATCAATATTCGCAGATTTATAAGTTTTTATAATTAAGTAAATGTAAAAAATATATTTTTGCATTTATTACAATTTCCAAGTACTTGCCAAAATTTTATCAAATATCAGTCGTAAAACACGTTTTCCGCAGCATTGTGCGTGTTCGTTTTCTCAAGCTTCGACCTCATAAACGCAAAGTAGGTCACCATAGTCCTGTTGATTTTTTTTTCCAAGAACAATTAATTGGCACCTTATAATATTAAAGTAATCATTAGTAATTAATCTAAATATATATTTAATGGAGTATGTATAATGATTATCGGTTCAAATCTGTTTTGAGAATACTTATATTTGACACATAAGTGTTGTTTTTTTGTTATTAATATTAATATTACTTAGAAATCGGAGAAAGCTGGTGATCGAGATCAACTATTATTAATTTCTCTTTGCAAGAAAATCCGAGACATAACTGATGAAATACTAAATCACATTATAACAGGCAAAAAAAGAAATTTGGTGAATAAATGAGATGATTAATTTATTTCATAAAATCTCTCAAAAAAATTTACACATAATTTTAGTAGAAAGCGAGGACGGTCTTAAATATTTTTTATAAAGCATAATAGTAATTAATGAAAGAATCAACGTAATGGCTCTGTGAGGTTGTTTTTATAATAAAGAAACTTACTTGTTGCCCTTGACTTGGCATATTTAACTAGTTCAGAATCGCGTGCAAAGTTTACAGTAAAATTTCTTAAATATTACAATTTTTTAATTATAACTAACTGTAGTTAGTCGTGGTTCATACAATATATGTGTAATTATTACTACATATATAATATGTAAACAAATTTCAAATAAAAAAAATATAAATATTACAAATTTAATACAATAAACTAGTGTCTTATATACCTACTAATATCATGTCACTTTGCTAATATATTGTATTTTCTTATACAACGATGTAAAAATATCGTATAAAAATTGACTAGTCACTTTAGATGTGGCGCTTCTAAATTGACTAGTCAATATAAATCCCACACTTCTATTTATCTTAACAATAAATGTTAAGATAAATAGAAGACGAAAAGGTAGACTAGAAGATTTATAAAGGTGTATTTTAATAGCTAGACCAAATTAATATACTAAACTTTTGACGATTGACTAAAAAATATATAGTAAAAAGCCGAAAAACTTAACTTAGGTTGGTTTTAACAAAGACCTTAACTTAAACCCAAGGATTGACAGAAAGTCGAACTTAGGTGCTTCGACATTTGACTATACCATGTATATAAGTAGACATATCATATTTTACTAAAATATGCTGCCTTAGGAATCTGTTACAAAAAAATATATATGAATGATAACTATTAAATGTCATTGAATATTCATAATCGTGCTTACGTCACGACTGTCCTTAATATCTGATGGCCACAAAGTGTTACTGTACAGGTTGTGACTCTAGAATTCGGTGACAAGTCTTAACAAGGCCCCCTTTGCCTACTCTGCTGCAGGATACAGCGTGAAGCCGAAAAAATATGAATTTACAATAACTTAAAGAAAAGTATTTATTAAATCAATGTTTATTCTGAAGACTTTTTCTGAAGTCGTAGTATGTGCTTGTTTTGTTATAAAAACGTATTTCCTTGTGTTTTTAAGTAATAACCATTGTTCGTGGCATATATTAGATTGTTGATTAAAATTGCATTATTTAAAAAAAATTACCTTGTGCTTTAATGACTGAGCTTTTTTCGTCTTCTAACATATACAATATTATTTAATAATTAAGTACTTATAACTTATTTTCCTTGTAAAATTATTTTGTTTAACATTAAACCTTTACCCATGAGCTATGCTAATGTATTTTTATTCTGTGCACTTTTATTATTTTTTTATAGAGTAGACATTATTATCATATTTGTTTTTTATTATAATTATATAATAAAGATTCAAAATAATCGGACAAAAAAATTAGAGGTCTTAATCTTTTTCTGAAATTCAAGCTTAGCTTAGCCAGAGCCCTTTCATTTGATACCTCACTTGAACAAGCTTTCATTGGTATGAAATTTGGTAATTTTGCCCCCTTTTGAAGGCTATTATTTTTTTGGATTTAACCACAATGTTTGTTTTCAGAATGAAATGTTTTGTTTCAGATTTTTTCCTGAACTAGTACTACTTATATCTACAGGTAGTACTAGTTAATTCGTAATTCTAGGTTAACTGGAAGTGCCGTATTAATTTTGATTCCGTGTATAGTGTCGAAATACGCGTTTATTGCTATTTACGGCTATTATTTTTTAGGATTTAACCACAAATGTATAGTTTTCCGATTTTTTCCTGTACTAGTAGATACTACCTGTAAATACAGGTAGTACTATGTAATTATTTTCATTTTACCATTCCTGCCAAACAAAACGCAGTGTCTCTGCCTATTCAGGATAAGGCGTGAAGACGAAAGAAAGGAAAATAAAAACTTATTTTAAGTACATAGTATTACTTCGTACATATAGAACTACCTTCACATATTTAATAACTGCACAACAAACATGATATAGCTACAAAAATAGGTAAAATTGAAAGGCTGTAAGGAATAATACACAGTGCAAAAGGTTAAAGGGAGATGGTACAGTGAGCTAAATAATAATTTTAACGTTATTGTTCTATCTTAGTTACTTCGAAATTAAATGAAAATTAAGTCTTTTGCTTAGTAAATATATTTAAATAAATTATTCTCCTCAAATAATTCTATATCTACGAGTAAACTATTTTTAAATTGTGAACTAACGTAATACATAATTTTATATTACGCTTAGCTTATAAGGACAAAAAAAACAGCAATAAATATAAGAGTATTAAATAATGTTATAAATGTAAAAACAGAAAAGTTTAATGTTGCCTACTGTACTAATGCACCTTTCACATTACTGTAACTGACAGTGGGACGTCTACAACGTACCGTTCAGAATAAGCGACATGTTGAACTTTAAAATTCTAACAATGCTTTTCATGATATGCCGCAAATCTAGATTTAATATTGATTGTTTTTGTTGTTGAATAACGTTGATTATTATTTATAAATACTAATGTTTTTCTTTATAATGAAAATGGTACATACAAAATTTTTCTATTATTAAATTATGCGGTTTGAGATTTTTTAATGAACTTAATTATTTCTACAAAAAACGCTCTGGTAACAAGACAAAGCGCTGTGTTGAGTTCCGCCACTCAACACGCAATGCCTCGAAAATGCAGCGAAAAGTGAGAACGGATTATCCTAACACTACCTAGTAGTGTTCAGACACTTCCTCTGCCTACCCTGCTATCTGCTTGACACAGTGTGAGGCAACAAAAAACAATTGTAAATAAAGAAGAAGTCAAAGGGATTCTGTATATTCTATTTAAAATTTCCGAACCTCAAAAGGAAAAAAAAATAGGAAATGTTATAGGATCACTTTTTCGTATGTCAAGATTAGTTCTTAGTGATGAAATTAATATCAAATCTTCAAGTCTATGAGGCCAGTCGTGGCGCAAGCCACGAATTGTAAACGCGACTGGTTGAGGGTTCGATCCCCATTCGAGGAAATTAAATATTTATATTTTCATTTATTTGCAGAGCGAAGTGTCGAGCACGGCGTTGTGTTCCCCCACTCAAAAGGCAATGCCTCTAGAATTCTGGAGGCATTAGGCAGAAATTCTTAGTGTCTTAATAGTAAGTTCCCTCTGACTACCCTGTTGTATGTGGGTTAAGGCGTGAAGCTGATTTAATTTGATTTTAATTTATTCAAGTCTACGGTACCTTGGAACTCAAATAAATCAAGTTTTTGCAGCATTTTGTATTAAATTCTGGCGAATTTCAAACCTTCGTTTCAAAACCGATAGATTACTTCCGTGGATCTACAGATAGTTGAGAACTTACAGTACAAATGAAAAAAATAATAATAATCCAAAATGTGGAAATTTATAGGTACATCTTGCGTAGTAAAAAACATTATTATACATATTATTATATTTGTCATTGTTTGTCATTTCAAAAAAAAAATGAGTGCAAAGTATTTATGTCAAAATGTTTAAGTTTGTCAGCTTTATTCACATCGTAATAAAACTCTATAGAATATAAATAACTTGCAGTACAAATAAAGGAAACTTAAGTTTATCAACTGAACTTTCAACTCAAGTTTTTAAAGATATGGTAAAATCGAGATAGATGCCTTGATGATTCATAAAAAAATTTTTTTACGATTCATTTCTTTTAGTAGGGAGAGACCTCGGTTGACCTCCAAAAACACAGTATCAAAGATACTGGAGGAAAGTCACGCAAAAAGCATGAGGACCCCCCGGAGGGAAGAGGTATGTAGAGACCGTAGCGTTTGGTGCTTCGTTCTCTCGTAGGACTCTTTACTTTTTTTACTAGGACTCTCGTTTTGGGGATATATGCCTTTTATTTGAATAATTGCCGCACTATAAAATACTAAGAAGGATAGACGCCTGCAATGTGGGATGTCGTTTATATTGCGTAAACGAAAATTCTATCAAATTTATGATTTTAATGGTTTCCAAGTATCTTAGATCGTTTTTTTAGCATGCGAGTCAAATTCAAAACCAAAAGTGTGAACTATATAGGTTTTTTTAGATTTCAACTAGGTCAAATATTCAAAAATGTTCAAGGACACCACTAATCACCCGAGTCAAGGTTTCGCGTCTCATGTATTAGGCGCTCTTTCACCCTATTTATTTATAACGTCTAAAATATTATTCATACTCATTTTGAAATTTCCGACAAGTGATTAAAATCTTATCTTAAGTTAAGTGTTACGCAGTTACCTTCTATAAAGTTACATTGAATATTTGACCAAATCAGCAGTCAAAATGCTGCGGATGCTATTACTGGGCAAAAATCTAAATCAGCTTCATGCTGTATCCCGCACACAGCAGGGTAGGCAGAGGGAACCTAGTGTTAAGACACTCAGTTCCCCACTTTCTGCCGAATTCTGGAGGCATTGCGTGTTGAGTGGCAGAACTCAACGCCGCGCTAAGCATCGACACCAGAGCGAAGAAATGGAAATATAAATTTAAGTAAATATTTAATATTTTCGAGTGGGGATCGAACCCACACGCAGTCGGTTTTACAGTCGCACTTTGTGCCGCTGCGCCACGACTGACAAAATCTAACTTACCTATAAATGTTCTTCTTCTTACTGATCTTATAAAATATTTAGAAAAAAATAATAATAATAAAATAAAATGTTTACAAGCTGTTACGGAGAATGCGGTTTCGCAGAGGATTTAAACTGTGACTGTGTGATGCTGTAAATTCCATCAGAAAATTTATCCATATGTATTTATAAACAAGATAATTTTATTATTTCAAGCAAATTAATATTTCAAATAACATAGTACCTAATTTCTGTTTTGTTTCGTTATTCGTCGTCGTCAATTGTTTTCAAAAGAATGCTAGTATAGTATATAAAAAAATATTTAAGAATCCGATTGCATAAAAGTAAAAAGAAAAAGAAACAACCCCAACATTACATTAGGATTAACAATTTTATCTTTAAAGGGAGGATGATCCTTGGGCTTGTTTTTTTTAGTTTTATGAAGCCGAGTTTTCTTTATAATTATTCGTTTATTTCATACTTTTTTACTAGAATTTATTAGCTTCTTTATTAGGATTACGAGTATAAGACGGAAAATCTCGTAATCTTATTATTTCCTTGAGGGAGTTAAAATCGTGGGGATTTGAATCTGCTTTCACAGTCTACTAGGAGGCTATCACTGCTACTATCAACACTTAATAATGGCAGACGATCGTATGCTGTTATGAGTATGAAAATTATCAAAAGTGGTTGTTAAAACATCTGTATTTCGTTTTATATTCCATAAAGTTATCTAAAATTAAAATGACAAAGGGAACCTAATAATCATTTTTAAATATCTAACGATACCTTGTCAAAAAAAAATTAAAAAAATTAATCCAGCTTCACGTTGTATCCCGCATACAGCAGGGTAGGCAGAGGGAAACTAGTGTTAAGACGCTCCGTTCCCCACTTTCCTCTGAGTTCTGGAGGCATTGCATGTTGAGTGGCGGAAGTCAACGACGCGCTTTGCTTCGACACCAGGGCGAAGAAATGAAAATATAAATGTAAATAAATATTTCAATCCTCCAGTGGGGATCGAACCCACAACCAGTCGATTTTACGCTATTGTAAATTTTGGTTATTGTCATTTGCAAGACAAATCGATTAACGTGAGGATCATTAAAATTAGCCAAAGTGTTTCGTCTCTACATCGCCCCATAGGGAACATTTATACACACATAGACTCAGAAACACATTACGCTCCTTTGTGTCGCGCAGTCGGGTAAAACATAAATACAATCCTGTTTCCCTCTCGTAAATAGAATCTAGCAAAAAATTATAAGCCACTACCAATTTCCGTGTGCGGTTATACGAGAAATATTATATCTGATGGATACGTCATAAAATCGTGCGTGAGATGTTCGTAACTTGGACCAAGGACAACCGAAGACCGAGACCGTCTGCGTGACCCAAGGCTTCTTCGTCATAGAACCTAATGTCTGTTTCGTATTATTAATAGCGGCGGAAAAGTTTTGTTATGCCCAAAAAGCGAAGTTTAAACGACAAGGCGAATTCATGACACAGCTTGTTTATTTACGGTAGTAACTGAGCTTTATTGTGGTAAATATTGAATGTTGTCATTTTTTTCTATGAAGGTCACTTTTGGTTAACGGATTGGAGAAAAATGTATACTTATAAGAACCACTTTATGAAGTGGCAAAATCTGACGTTATCACTATGACAAGATATATAAATTATGTTATGGCTTTAAACAGTTGTAAGCGACATTACAGATGAAACCACAGCGTTTGTTTCCAGTTTTTTCATTCAATTTTTTAATTTAACCTTATGCTAATGTTACCTAAATTATTATTAGTTTACGCTATAAATAAAGTGTTTTCGGCTCCTAAAAACTTGTTAACGCTTTGGCTTTATTTACTAGCATAAACAAACATATATCACCTTCGTATTGCAATTTGCATCCCTCCGCAATCCGCTACAGAGCTATTGGTGTTGATTGAGAGTATACATTTTGAGTCAGCGCCAAACAATCAATGATCAAAGAACAAACCTACCAAAGAACTTACCTTAAATTAAAAGAAGTAAGCAAAAGGATGTAATAATTAACGTGTAATCTCCTGCAGTAATTTTTTTTAAGAAATCGTGCCTCAATAGGCATTACAATTTCTTTCTAGATATAACTTTAATAACTTAGTTAAATGTTTTTTTTATACTATGCACATAAATATGGATATATAGAAAATACAGAATACAGATTTGTAATGTCCTTACCTTTTCGTCAACTGCCATCTAGTGCTAAATTGTACAATCATTTTCATTGAATTTTCCGTTCGTAGGAAAAACAAAATAACGCCTTCAGTGGGCACTAGAGGACTCTCTGTATTCTTTTTAATTAATCATATTGTTTTATTTGACAAAAGTATGCCGTCAATTACATCAAATTCTTATTATATAAGTTCCATGATAAAAATTAAAAGAACTCGAAAATATAAAAATAAATATATTGAATAAAAATATTTTAAAATAAAAAAAAAAATGTTTTCGAAGACGTTTTAAGAACAGCAATAACTTCAAATTCCACTTGGGTGATTGTGTGTATAAAATATTTGGAGTGGAAAGTAAGGATTAATTATTGAAAACGTAAACGTATTTAAAAGGTTTCCCTTTTGATATATTTAAGGGAAAAGCTTTTTATTTATTACGTTTACATACTGTGAATATTTTTTGTTTGAATATGCACAAAACACATGCTTCTAGTCTACAGTGTCATCAATTTAGTCTTAGACACGTATTTATAAGCCGCTCTCGAGTCTGAGATCGATCCTGAGATGCTGTTTTCATTCATTAATTGTATATCTATGAATAAATACGACATCTCCAGATCGAATTCAGACTTGAGATCGATTTATATATACGGGTCCTAGATTGTAACCACCGGTTAAAGAGAATGGAACCTATTCTGTTATGAACTGTTATTAACAATTTATAGAGAGTGTTTAGTGATTTGAGTGGTATTAGTGTAAGAGGAATAATAAATATAATATATTTGTTATTTACATATTGAAATTTACTCACTTTTTATGTGTTGGTATTTTCATTTTAGTGCTAATATTATGTTAGTCTTGTGCTTAAAAATAATTAATAGTAATGTAATAGATATTAACTCTTAATGCTTAAAACCCTTAAACAGCATGAAAATTCATTTTTAATTGTAGTGTAAAATACATAATAAATTATAATATTTTAAATTTATTATTTATTTTTATATTTTAATTTAAAACTAAATAATTATAATAACATTATATTGTTACATTGTTTGATTGAATCTTTGAATAAGTTACTAAAATATTTGTTAGAGTTCTAAATTGGTGGGAGAATGTTGAGAGATCTAAATAAAGTAGAGCAAACTCTAACTAACCATCTAAGATGTTGCAAAAAGTTTAAGTTTATGAAGTAACGATGAGTGATACAAGAGATTCGTAAGTTGATAAAATTAATTCAATATTAAATAGAAAAAATGAAAGACAGAAAAGAGAGTGAGGAATGCCCGAGTAAACACTCAATTGATTGAATATAGAAAGAATACATTGAACGTTTATTCTACGAAAGAATTATTAAATAAATTTCACCCTTTTCTTAAGCAAACTATAATTACACGAAGTATTTGTCTATATCAATAAGAGGTTTACTGCACTACATAACGACTTACAAGAAGATTTTGCAATAATGTAAGTACAACTTTATATGTATCATAGTAAATTTTTCTACCAATATAAATATGAAAAGCGGTCTTCAGTCCTTATAATATTCATGTATTCCTATATCACAGATGAAGAAAAGAAAGTATTAAACGATTTTTTTTTATTTTTCATTTTGCTGAAAATAGTAAGGTTTTTGATATCCAAAAAGTAGTCTTTTATTGGACGAGCAAATTCGTAACTAGTGATATTAACAACATATTTATATTTTAGTCTTCATATTAGGAAAAATATATATATATATATATACATATACATATATATATATATATATATATATATATATATATATATTTATGTTTATTTGTTGTTAAAGACTAAAACAAAAAAAGAATGAATACTAACTAGTAAGCCAGCAATTTAAACATGATACGTCAATGATAATCGCCAAAAATATTGCCTCTAAAATTCACTTTACAACGAGACGAAAACAGAATTGAATCATAAAATTCCGTAAGTACTCGAAAAGAATGCTAACTTTTTCCATCACAGTGGTGTTCTTCAAATTATATTCTTATGTTTACTTTTAATATTGATTCGCAGGTAACAATTTAAGTATAAAAATGCTTGAATTGAAGCATTGCTTCTGCAAAATGGCTTTGCCTATTTATAAAAGAAAATATACGTTTTTAGGATTCTGTTCCTTAAAAGAAGAAAAAGGGAATCCTCATAGGATCATTGTATTGTCCGTCTGTCAAGACATTTAGAGGTAGCGAGCTGTAATATATATCAACTATTTAGGCATAACTCCAACTCCCTTCATCAAAAAAGTCAATGTAATCAAAATATAAGATATTGTTAATTGATTTTGCTGCATTTTGTTTAATAATAATATAGGGTACTATTGCTTCCCGTTGACGTAGGTAATAAACTTATATTTGTAGTTCATTTATTACAAGCCTAAGCTCAACTCAACTTACATAAGTTACGGTGCGGAAGCCTCGGTGGGAAGTCCGACTCACACTGTTTTTTTTTAAATAATAATTGGCTTCGGCACAGCATGCGCATTAATTTTTAATAAGTACATGCTATGGAATGTAAATAAAAGTAAATAAGAGATAATAAAAAATAAGTGAAAATATAAGAAGAAGAAAGTCGTAATATGGCCTCAATTTAAGTCTGACGTGTAAGATACAGGAAATCATTTATATTATTTTATTTTGTATTTTAATTGAGTTGTCTACGAAGCCTACTAAATCGGATTATTCACATTTATCAACTTAATTTGAACTCGCTTCACGAAATCTCGGCCTATTTTGATTATGGCAAGTTGTTTTCTCACAGTAATTTGCAACATGCTTTAGATCTCTTCATAAATATAATTAATAAATATAATGAATTTATAGCTTTTCTCTTTTAAAATACAAATATCGCTAGTATTTTTCCCGACTGCTAAATAAGGTTTATCTTTTTCGCACGTAACTTGCATGTACATATGTATGTAATATTCTTTATTACCTCATATCTTACGAACCGGTGAATGGATTTATATAATTGAGGTATCATAAGATTGATCTTTAAAGCCCGAGTGTTCTTAGATAAGACGAGTAATAGTTCTTAATAAGACGTTAGAAATAATAAAACATGGTAGCGGTACTATGTGAAAAAACATTTTTTTTTCGAATATTGCAATATGGGTATCAAATTAAAGGGCTTAATACAAGGAATTCAAAAATATATATCATTATTATTATATAATATCATTAACGTAATAATAATTTAAAAAATATTATTAAAGACAAAAACCCGACTTCATAAAACTAAAAAGAAAAAACAAAGCTTAGTGGTTCGTGACTTATAATTCTTCACAAGAAGCCCCGTAAAATTTCATTTTAAGCAGTCGGATTTTTTGTTTTTAATAAAAAAAATTATATCCGTTTCTTTCATAATAGAAATATTATACAAAAGTATGTCAAACTATATGGTAAATATAGTTTATAGACACCCTCGGTTCTTTTATTAAGGAACTATTAATAAATTAATGTAATTAAATAAAAATCAGCTTCACGCTGTATCCCACACACAGCAGGGTAGGCAGAGGGAACCTAGTGTTAAGACACTCCGTTCCCCACTTTCTGCCGAATTCTGGAGGCGTTGCGTGTTGAGTGGCAGAACTCAACGCCGTATTAATGTAATGTAAAGCTCATATTTCGAAAAGTAAAACAAAAAATTGTAAATTACGTCCGACTCCATAAAATATATTACCGTAAAGGCGTCTCGTAATGAACTTTACTGTTTTAAAAGCTTATAAAAGCTGTCTCAGTCTATAAATTTTGTTAAAACAAGTACCTACTCAGCGAATGAAAAACAGTATTTGTTTTTATTAGCTTATTTATTTTATTCTTAAGTCCCTAGTTATTTAGTTTAGTCCTTTTTTATTAGATACTTATTGGTCGGCTAGAGTGAAATACTGTAGAAGTAATAAAACATAATTATAAAATTTTTAGGAATATCTATTGCAAAAGCCAACCAACCTACATCCTATTAGTATTTATAACGCCAATTAATTTTATCATTTATTTTTGTTTACTTTTTCATTTTAGCATATCGAAATTAAGAAATATAATACATGCTTTGTAAATTGCATTTTTATAAATCCTACTAATTACTTTCAAAAGAAGTTTTAAAAGAAAGTATTTTTATCTTAACAATGGTTTGTGATGATGATGGCGAACTTCGTCTTGAATAATAATAATATCTAAAATTTACACTTCTTTCTAAGAAAATAAAATGCGACAATATAATTCTACTGGCGAAAAGAAAATAACAAGAAAGAAAACCAAGATATAAAATTGGATTATTTTAATTTCTTTAAGGACTTTTTTACTTAGTTCTACATTCACGTCTCACTTTGGGTGAAAGTATATATCTGTAATTTTTATGTACATATATATGTTATATAACATATAATACATTACAGGAGGCGCGGGTTCGAGTCCCGCTACGTTCTAATTTTTATATGTTTTCTAAATAACTATTTTTCTTTCCTGAAGTGTGGAATAACACTTTAAAAATGTTAAAAAGCTTTTATTTACGTTGCAATGCATGTAAGTATGTTAGTTTTTAGATTTAGATAAGATTTTTTTAAAAATAAGTAGGAATCAAATTTACAACTTTTACATGTACAGCCAGGCACTGGTCACTACGTTGCAATGGCGTGTACTGAAAATAAAGAGAAATGTATGGAGAGAAGACTCGTACTCGTATTTAAATCTTTTACAAATTTCTGAAAAGTAACGATGTCACGTACACGTTGCTACTAAAAAGATTTAACGCGGCAGAAAGTGTTTAGTCACGTATAAAGGGTAGACAAATCGATTTAGTTTTTCATTTTGTTGTAACAGACAAACTATGTTCAGAAAAAAGTTAGATTGAACGAATTATTATGGAGGTGTGTCTTTGGGATTGATTGCTCAGAATATTTATTTTTATGGTTTGGATTAAGTATATTTTTATTATTATAGGCATTTGTTTGTTTATTTTAACCTTTTATATTAGCTGCTTCTTTGTCCTTCTTTTAAAAATATGTATTTATATTCCAGCGGAACCGTAATATTTCACCTGAATTATAAGAAATAAAAATAATACAAAATTTAAGTCATCGTAGCACAGTAACCTGGCATCGACTGTAAATAATATTGTTTTTTCAACTTAACGCTGTATATCGCATATAGCAGGGTAGGCAGACGGAACCTAGTGTTAAATGAACGGGATATCGCTTTTACATTTTCCGCTCAATTTTTGTGACATTGCTTGTTGAGTGGCAGGACTCAACGCCGCGCTTTGTCTTGGTACTAGACTAAAACATTAAAATATTAATAAATAATAATTCATCCCCCTAAGTGGGATTGAACTCACGTTTACATCGCATTTACAATCACACGTTAGTGCCACTGCGCTACGACGGCGTTTATATATTGCATTATTATTGTCTTCTAATTTAAATGATCTGATAGAAACTGCAGACTTAGATATTAAAGACTTTTATTTACTTTTAACATATATTCAAATACAATTATTGATACTTTAGAGCTCGGAGCAGTACCTGGGACTTTTGACCGCAAGTGTAGGCTTCAGGGGGCCCTTCACAGTAACTAACACACGCCTTCAGCTCTTCAGCCCAATATAGGAAATTATCTCAAAGAAATTAAATCTTGCCTTTTATACAATATACTAACATGGCTACCTATTTAAAAATAAAGTTCCTATAGCCCCTTGCTGTGGCATATTATAGATAAGTAAAACTCAGCATATTATTACAGGATACGATCATAAATGTAGTCTCCCGGGATCACACTATATCTGGGACACGATGTAATGCAATATAATACAATTATTAATATAATATATATTGTTATTAAGAATTTATATAACTTTTATATTACAATTTATATACCCCTACATATACAATATGGTTTTGAGTTATTTATGATATTATTTAGTTCAATATTAAAAGTAACTTTATAATAAATAAATATATTAAGAATTAAAGAATAAATCTATAATCCTTAATATATCTATTATATTTAAATTTAAATTTAATGATAATCGATACTTCTTAATCATACCTTGAATTTAAGCTTGTACAGTTTTGAAAATTGATTATGTGTTGATATTGAAATTATAATCTCATAAAATTTATAAAATCCAGCAAAAGTTATTATATACCTAAGTAAGATAAACTTGCTTGGGTATGGCTGGATATCCAAAGATGTGAACTTCATTAAGCTAAAGGTTTAATATGGACTTGAATAATTTACTTTGGACTTTAAGATGTAATTTATTGTTTAATTTTTAGGATTCAGTACATGAAAAGGTAATAACGGAACCATTATATGAACATTTTGTTGTCCGTATGTCCGTCTGTCAAGACCAATTTATGTCGAGATCGCGTGGAGGTATTAAGCAGAAGTTATTAACAAATATTCAGTTCTATGGTTCCAAAGAACACAGATAAAATTAAGCTTCCAAGTTAAAGCAATTAAAAGATTTTAATTTATGCATCAATTCTGCTGCATTTAACTATTCTATGAAATTCGTCGCGTAATCAAAACCTATGGAGTACTTCCCGTAGACCTACAGTTATGAAATTTGGGTCAAACTGAGATCTTACAAATAGAAATAGAAGAAAAAAAAGTGAAAATTTATGCTTATGGGTTATTTCATACAAAAAAATTACAAACATATTTGTATTTTTATTTTATATACAATGTAAGTTTCTCACCTTTTATAAATTGTGCTTTCTGCTGATCTACAATAATGAAATTGGTACGGAACCCTCAGTGGGCGATTCCGACTCGCACTTAACTGGTTTTTATTATCAGTGCCTATAACGAACTACGGCACAGCCTAACGACGTGAAAATTCCATGTGTGAATTTCTGATGTAAAGGCAAAGAAACGCAAAGTATGAAAATAACGGCATTCTTTATTTAAATAACGACATTCTTTATTTAAATATTTACTTAAATTTATATTTCCATTTCTTCGCTCTGGTGTCGAGGTTAAGCGCGGCGTTGAGTTCTGCCCCTCAACACGCAATGCCCCCAGAATTCGGCAGAAAGTGGGGAACGGAGTGTCTTAACACTAGGTTCCCTCTGCCTACCCTGCTGTGTGCGGGATACAGCGTGAAGCTGATTTATTTGATTCATTTTATTCTTTATTTAAATAGGGTATTTACAAGCGCCTGTGAATCGTCAAGTTTCATTGAAGTTATCAGTATCGCCAGTTTTATACGATGTCACGTGTACCAGCAGCTTTCAACGTCCTTCACCAGATCTCCGGTCCACCTGGTGAAGGGCCTGTGGGGCTCGCCGACCCACCCGACCCCAACGAGCGTTGTCCGATGTATTAAAATTTCATTGAAACAGGAGTTGCTAAGTTATTGTGCTTGAGCGCGCTATATGAATGGCGCGAATGAAAGCTCCGCTGGTTTTTTAAATACATATGTTAAAACAGTGACTTAGTGACTAGCTTTGCTTTGATTAAACATACAACGGTTCAACACTAAGATCGACGACCGTCTGGATGGTGAAACACTGTCGCCATATGTGTTCACTCGCTAGGAGCTGGCGTTGTTATTTCCGGTAAAAGATTGGTTCCTAAATATTTTATGAATAGATTTAATTAAATCTATTCATAAAATATGCTCTTCAAGCATAGTACGGTAGACAGAATGCACCTGGTGTTAAAGTACTCCGTTTCCCCATTTTCGGCCATGTCTTAGATATCGCGTGTTGAGCGGCAGAACTCAACGCCTTTTTCTACTATAGCAGGGAATTGAAGATAATTTAAATGTAATAATAAGGAGGCCAGTCGTGGCGCAGGGGCACAAAGTGTGGCTGTCAACGTGACTGGATGTGGGTTCGATCCCCACGCGAGGAAATGAAATATTTATTTAAATTTATATTTTCATTTTTTCACTACAGTGTCGAGGCAGAAGTGCGGCGTTGGGTTCCGCCACTCAGCACTCAATGGAGAAATGCGGCGTTAGGTTCCGCCACTCAACACTCAATGGAGAATTCGGCGGAAAGTGGGGAGCGGAGTCTTTTAACACAACTTTGCCTCCTATCCTCCCTCTGCTTACTCTGCCTCTTGCGGAATACAGCGTTAAGCTAATTGTGATGATAATCAGCTTCACGCTGTATCCCGCACACAACAGGGTAGGCAGAGGGAACCTAGTGTTAAGACACTCCGTTCCCCACTTTCTGCTGAATTCTGGAGACATTGTGTGTTGAGTGGCAGAACTGAACGCCGCGCTTAACTTTGACACCAGAGCAAAGAAATGGAAATATAAAATTAAGTAAATATTTCATCTCCTCGAGTGGGGATCAAACCCACAACCAGTCGGTTTTACAGTCACACTTCGTGCCGCTGCGCTACGACTGGCCTCATTATTACATGATGATGATTATTTAATATAATCTTTCATCCGAGTTGGGGTCGAACCCACGACCATCACGATATTAGCCAGACGTTGTTTCACTACACCACGACGGTCTCTATATTCATATTTGTAATTACAAACTATATTTTGATATCAAAATCCACGTTATAATTTAAAATTGCTGAAATTATAAATTGCTATGTTACACGCAGTGAAGCTAAATGCTCGGTAATTTACTGCTTGTATTATGCATACTTATTTGATTTTAGAGTAAAAATGAAATCAAAATTTGCTAATCCAACGGTATCCTAGTAGTAAACGGTTTTGAGAATTGAACTATAAGTGTTTATAGTGTCAATGAAAACATAATATAAGTATATATGTGTAAATGAATTTTCATGAGACCAGTCGTGGTGCAGAGAGCAGTGGCGTGATACAGGACTGTTACACAACAGGTTGTGACTTCGATTCCCACTCGAGGAAAAAAAATATTAAATATTTTCACCACCAGACATATATTCACCACAGACACCAGAGGGAAGAACCCTCTGGTGTCGAGCCACTTCCGCTACTCAACAACCAATGCCTTCAGAATTCAGCGGAAAATGGAGAGCGGAGTTGAAATTGACGCTGAAAAAAATAAATAAACCGTAAACAAGATCAATTAAAACTCCGAAAATGTGCCGATATGGAAGGTAGAAATGGCCCGTGTATGTGTGATTTGTGTGTTAGTCATTAATATTGATCTCAATTATTATTATTTTAACTTTTTTGATGTTTGAAAAATTTATAATATTACAAAAAAAATTAGAATTTACTTTATGTTCGATCCTATTCGCCCCACAAAATGAGGCGAATCGGATATTTCTATCATGTGGGTTTTGTGTTATTTATTTGGAATTTTTTATGAATAATTTAAGTTTTGTTATGGTTTTTACCCAGCTAGATTGTTATTGATTACTATTTAGCCAATAAAAGTTTCAAATAGTGTGGTATAGCACGATTTTCATATCATCAAAGAAAAAATGATCCAATTCGCCTACACCTTTCACTTCACTTAATAATTGGTCAGCCATTTGCTGTAAAACAGTAATCCTGTTAGTGGCAATTTGAAATTAGTACCAAAACAAGTTTTATACATAAATTTCACCCTACATAATCTGCTTAAGAACTTTGTAAATCCAGCTTATCATTGAGGATGCTGATTAGAATTTTCATTATCAAAATAACTACTTATAAAGGATCACGTCCACCAAAGTGCCAAAATGAAGTCATTTTAAATTATATGGGGATATAATATGTTTTAATTGTATAAAATATAATAATTTATAGTTTCTCAAAAGAAATAATCGGAACCCTTATGGGATCGATTTGTTATCATGACCTTGACCCTTTTTCTCAAAAAGTTCGAGAAATTATAAAGGTAAAATTAATATCAATTGTCTATACCTAAGATAAAACTTTTAAAATAGTATATGTNACTTCACTAGGAGGTTCATTCCAGACAATAGTAACTTTCATAGTAAAGGAGTTAGAATAGAAGTGGGTAAGTCACTTGACTGTTGACGACGACGAAGTGGTAACCTCCGGTGGTAATCCTCAGGTTACCACTTCGCGACCTTACTTCAAGGCGTGGAAGAGAATCGGAACCTAGGAAACTGAATCGCTATTTTAAATAAGAGAAAGCGTATGGATTATAAAGGATGGAATAACAAAAGCAAGATATTTAGTCATTGGCATGAACATATTGTTGCCGATCTGATAAGTAGCCTCCTGAACCATTCTGTAGCTTGAAAGAGAGATTCTAATTGACCGTAAAACAGCAATTAAAAGGTCAGTGTCCACCGAGTTAAAAGCGTTAGTACAATTGAGCACAGCAATTTAACTTGTATATGTTGTTCTAGAAATTTATTATATTTTGATATTGAAATTCCAGCATAAGTTGTTGTATAAACAAGAAAGATAAATTTGCTTGGATATGGCTGGATATCTAAGATGTGAATCTTTATTAAGCTAAAAGTTTAATCTGGATTAGAATAATTAACATAAGGTATGTATATATAATATTATGAAGCTGAAGCTTTAAGATGTATTTTATTGCTCAATTCGGAAGGCTTCTTAAATCAAGTCTTCTTCGTACTTTATTGTCCGTCCGTCTGCTTGTCAAGACTATTTATCTCAAGATCGCGCGGAGCTATTTAGCTGAAGTAGTTATCAAATATTCAGATTTATGCCTCCTTGAAACACAGAAAAACTCAAGCTTCTAAATCAATACTATCTAAAGGTATGAGCATTTATGCATTAAATTTATATGAAGTTGCCGCGTAATCAAAACCTATGGGGTACTTCCCGTGGACCTACAGTTACGACACTTGGCTTAAACTGATATCTCACAATTATAAATAAAGGTAAAAAATCCAAAAACTGAAAATTTATGTGTATTTAATAGAAAAAAATAATTACAAACATTTTTATATTTGTAGTTCATTTCATACAAAATGAGTGCTTTCTTCTGAACGTAAAAATGGTACGGAACCCTCGGTGGTTGAGGCCGATTCTCACTTAACCGATTTTTATTACCAGTACCTATAACGAACTACGGCATGGCCTAACGACGTAAAAATTCTATGTGTGAATTTCGGATGTATCGGCAAAGCAACGCAAAGTATGAAAATAACAACATTCTTTATTCAAAGAGGATATTTACAAGCGCCTGTGAATTGGTAAGTTGCATTTAAATTGTCAGTATCGCCAGTCTTATACGATGTTACGTGTACCATTTCATTGTGTGATGCTATACATACAAGAACTCTAGGTGTATGTTATATTAAAAATCATATTAGTGTCATACACATTTGGGCCACATTTGAAAACATTTATAATCTTTATTGCGCGTTTAGCTCTTATAATATTAAAAGCTACATACACTGCAACATAGATAAGAATAATATTATATATTGATCAAATCTGTTTACTTATTTTTTTGCTGTAATTCCTGCGAATCTTTTTCCCGACTGCTAAGGAAGGGTTATATTTTTCACGCGTATCTTGTATGTATATAATATTCTTTATTACCTCATATCTCCAGAACCGCTGGACGGACTTACATAATTGAGGTATCGTTAGATTCGTATTAGCAGCCTAAGTGTTTTTAGATAGGTGACGTTAAAAAAAACTATCATGGCGGCTGTGAGACGCCATTGGACTTAGTGAAAAAAAAATCGTTTCGAATACCACAATAATGGGTATCTAATTCAAGAACTCAATACGAGGATTTCAAAAAGGTATAACATGATTATCATTAGTATAATGAATCCTAAAAAAAAATTAAAAATAAAAAAAATATATATTATAAAAACAAAAACCCCGACTGCATAAAACTAAAAAGAAAATAAACAAGCCCAATAGTTTATTAGCATTAACAGTACGAGACCTATAAGTAATTCTTCAATCAATAAAATCTTTACCAGGAACCCCGCATAGTTTAAAGAGATCCCGACTGTTAATCCTAATAAAACCGACTATTGAGCTTGTTTATGTTAAATTAATAATATTTTTTAATTAAATTTTTATCAAGTACTCTGAGGAACCATCAATAAGTTGCCGGATTTTAAGAAATTTGTTGATCTGCTTTTTGAAAAGTCCAATATCGCAGTTTTGTGGGAACACGTCTGGTGGTACCGATGGGTCCTGCGTTGCCTGCATCAAGCGGCTTCCCACGACCTTGACTAGATCGCCGATCAACCAGGTGAAGCCAAGTTCACCGAGTGTAGTCTTTATATTAGTAACTTTTAATAACGTATAGTATATTGTAACATAAACGATACTTGCTAGGCTATTGTGCTTGAGCATGCTATACGAACTCAAAACTCCGCTTAATTTTTAATTGTTAATATAGCTCTTTAAGCTAATAATATATATTATTATAAATACATAAAACTTTGGGCCATTGCAATATTTTGACTAAATAAAAGGGGTTTGGGTTTGAGACTCGAATGCACTTTTACATAAATGCTTTTCTGGCTCTGGCAAGTTGTAAATGAGAGAAATGAAAACAAAATTTCTTTATTTCTCTGTATTTGATATTGAAAAATATTAAAATATTCTTTAGTTGTATTTGTCCTCAGGGATTAATAAGCAGAGAGCTTTCCAAAGGCACAATTTCTTTCACATTATAAAGACGCTTTATTAGATATTCAGTGAACCGCGTTTTCTGCAATCTTGTCTGCGACTAGCTTTGCATTGATTAAACATAAAACGATTTAGCAAGAAGACCGATGACCGTCTCGATAGTGACACACTGTCACCATATGTGTTTATTCAATCGGAGTTAGTGATGTTATTTCCGCTAAAAGATTTGTTGCTAATTATTTTATGGATATACTTATTTAAATAGGCAAGAGAGCAATAATGTAACGGAGCAATAATAGAACTGTATACATTTTTTTTCCTCTTTAAGCCTCCCGCAGTTGACAAAATGCACCTAGTGTTGAGAATTAAGATACTCCGAACCCCAATTTTCGATCATTTTTTCGAGCTTTGTTTTCCAAAGTAGGATAATGGAAATAATTTATATATAATTTTTTTCTTAATAAAAAAAGGTTGAATCAACGACCATCTCGTTTACAACCTAACGTGTTTTTCACTGTACCACGACGGCTTTGATGTTCAAATTTATAATTACAAACTCTATTTTGATATCAAGATTTACGTTATAATAATATAATCTGCTCTGTTACACGCAGTAAATTAACGCATATTTATAAACATACTAATTTTAGAATTTGATTTAAGATTAAAACTTAAATCAAGACACAAATATTTTTATTTTATCTTTTTGTTAGACTGGCATATTTGCTAATCTGACGGTAGTCTTTATTTATCATAATATAAAGGCACTAGTAGTAAGTGGTTTCTTCCTTTTAATGTAACTAACACGTAGTTAAAGTGGAGAGAAAGATAGGAAACACTCTTGGTTTTTATTCCGAAGATCTTCAAGTTATGACAAAGTTATATTGTCGAGTTTCGGTTATTTAAATAAATTTCTGATGGCAAATATCTTATAAGAACGATGTCTTCTGATGGCATTGAAACCAAAATCAGCTTCACGCTGTATCCCGTACACTGCAGGGTAGGCAGAGGGAACCTAGTGTTAAGATACTCCGTTCCCCATTTTCCGGCGAGTTCTGGAGGCATTGCGTCTTAAGTGGCGGAACTCAACGCCGCGCTTTGCCTCGACACCAGAGCGAAGAAATGAAAATATAAATGTAAATAAATATTTCATCTCCTCGAGTGGGGATCGAATCCACAACCGGTCGATTTTACAGTCACACTTTGTGCCCCTGCGCCATGACTGGCCTCAAAAAATTTCAAAATCATGTATTGCAAATATAACTTTCTTAACACTGTTACCTCTGAAACTCTTAAAGATTTTGGGTTACACACGATTACAATGACAAAAGATTCTAACCACTAGACACATCACGAGCCAAAACATTATTCTTAAAATCACATTTTTAAAGGTATTCGTGTAATCAGTTACAGTATTTGCGAGATTATACATTAATGACGAATGCACAATCCAACAATTAGAGAAGAAATCACCTATTTAGTCACGTTTTTTACTTCAAAAATGCAAACCATTTGCTGTAAGCAGTAATCCTGTTAGTGGCAATTTGAAATTAGTTCCAAAACAAGTTTTATACATAAATTTCACCCAACATAATCTGCTTACATAACTTTGTAAATCCAGCTTATCATTGAGGATGCTGATTAGAATTTTCATTATCAAAATAATTACTTACAGAGGATCACGTCCACCAAAGTGCCAAAATTATGTTATTTTAAATAATATGCGAATATAATATGTTTTAATTGTATAACATGTAATAACTCATAGTTCCTTAAAAAAATAATCGGAATCTTTATAAGATACCTTTGTTATCTGTGTGCTTACCTTGACTTTCACCCTTTTTCTCAAAAATTCGAAAAGATATGAAACTAAAATTAATAATAATATAAGTCTATTAGAGAACAGAAAGATTAGACTTTAAAATTAACCTTTACTACACTATATGAAGCTATATAAAAAGGAAAACAAATAATACCTGAAATATATCAAAAAATAATTTATAGAGCGTGATATAAAAACTGAATTTGTTTTCACTGTTGCTGTGGAACGTTATTGTTAGCTTGCGTTGTTGGTAGGCTTGATTTTTGCAGGAAATTTTATTTCTATACGAAGCTTTATTGAGCTTATGTAGGTCAACTGAAACATATCAATTAAATATATAATGATGAATGATAAGAGAAATTACATAATGATTGTTTAATGTTTTTTTTTAAATAAAAAACTACAATAAAACAAAAACTATTTAACAAATATCCTCTTGAACATTAACATTGTTTTAGTATTATATTTCTGCATCATACCTTTATATAATGCATAATAATGAATATCTCAGGTGAATAAGGTAGAGCTTCCCATAGGGGAGCACTCTGCATGTCCGTTGTAAAGTTTTTAATTTCATTATTAGGATTTACCTTACCGTACCTTTTCGTCGTTCCTTGTTCCAAAGAAAAAAGGAACCCTTATAAGATCACTTTGTTGTCCATCTGTCTGTCTGTCAAGAGTCTTTATCTCAGGAATGCTTGGAGATATCGAGTTGAAATTCAAACTATATACCTAGATTGCGGGCCATAAAACATATTATAACGGATATAATATGTGACAAGAAAGCTGTCATCACAAAAGTTGTTCCTACGGAAATAACCTACAATACATACATCTTAATAATATTGGAGGGTGGTCCCAGGTTCCATACATTTTTGCCCATTGCCCTTTAACGTATAATATAAATGTTGTTTTTTCGATAATAAGTCCAAATATTTATAAAAGGACAATTTGGTTAGCCATAATCAGACGAATAAAATGAACAGAACGTGACGCTGCTCGTTTTATTATTCCCATATTCAAACCACTACTAAAACAGTACTGTTTAATTTATTTCGACGTATCCTACTGTTTGCTTATCTTTTGAAGACATTTCAGGTACATGTAAGACATACAAATTTTAATAGGCCAGTCGTGCCAGAACTACACATGGGCACATGTGCTACTGTAAGTGCTACAGGTTGTGGGTTTGATTCCCAGTCAAGAAAATGAAATATTTAATATCTCTATTTTCATTGTTCTGGTAAAGCACGGTGTTGAGATCCACCACTTAACACGCAAAGCCTCTCGAATCCGGCGGTAAATTGGCAACAAAAGTATCATGTCAACGGAGTGCCTTAACACTGGGTTCCCAGGTTTCTTCAAATTTTCTTTTGCTTTGTTCCGCGTTTTGTGAGATAAGCAAATAAAATTTATTTTTTTCTTACTTGCTATGTAACGTAATCTATCTTAAGTCATAATACTAAAAAGTTAACATAGATAGTAAAAGTAAAGTGGCTTGATTTTTTTATCTCTACAAGTTTGCCACGCATGAACCAAAAGCTACATCGGTAGCTACATAGTACGAGTTCATCTAAGAAATATATTGTATTTTCATTTCCGATTAGTTGTTAAAATTTCTTAGACAACCATTCTTGGGCACTCTATCTATATTATAAGAAACTTCGAAATACTGAGGTTAAAGGCAATAAAGTCTTGTATTCGTGAATTTAAAATTATATATTATCATTATTTTACCATATTTCTATCTGTACATTGGGGTCTTGTTTGCTTGTCTCATTAGGCGTAGACGTTTCGTAGAATAATGTTGTTTCTATATGTAAAACTAGTGACCTGCTCGCTGCTTGGCCTGTTTTAATTACATAATTATTAATTTACTAATCTGCATAAATTTAGTTTTCTAATTTTAATAATATCTGACTTACATATCCCTAAAAAACACTCCATTCAGAATTGGATGCATTTCAATCCCTGGTGGGATCAGGAATGCTCTGATTCTGTCGATCGGCGTAAATCTGCCGAGGAGTCATATGCAGTCTGTATGATTATGGAGAATTACATTGAGTACAAGCGCAGAGATGCGAAGTTTAGAAACTTGACTGGGAAAAAGAAAAAACTTGGTTGGACCAATTTTTGTGAATCCCTTAGTCCTCGTTCTCCTTCTTTCCTTGTGTGGACAAATGTTAGGAGATTTCGCCGTTCTCTTAACAACAGTCCCAGTCCTAGTTCCAATAATCCCTCTTTGTGGCTTAATGATTTTGCTAACAAACTGGCTCCTCCCTTTGTACCGTCTTGTGACTTATTTGTATCCCCACTGATTGAATCTTTGGATGAAATGGACTCTAGTTTTTCATATGAAGAACTCAAAAATGTCTTAACGGATTTAAGAGACACTAGCCCAGACGAGGATTGTNGTGGAATGTGTAGATCCACCTTTTCCTATCCGTCGCCAATTCCTATATGATCGGTTTGTTGGTAAAATGATACAGCTGTCTTCCCATCCCCTATGGTCTAAGCTAGCTGATTTAGCGGACTTAATCCCTCGAAACAGACCTCTTCCATACTTGCTCAATAGTTTCCTCAAATTTACTTCTCTTCCTAATCCCTTATCAACTTTTCCATCTAATCCTATATTCCGCACGCCTTATAGGGCTCTAGTACATCACCCTTCTGTCATTACTAATCTTGGCCTAACCAAGGGAGCTGCTGACTCCAACACAAAATTTCAATCCATAGTAAATGAAAATTTTTCAAATCATGTCCTCATCTTTACAGATGCATCAAAGCTTTCAAAGGAAAGCTGTGTTGGTGCAGCATGCTGGATACCAAAATTCAAAATTATATTACAGTATAAATGTCCTCCCGAAGCATCTGTGTTTACTGGAGAGGCTGTTGCTTTGTTAGAAGCAATCCGGTTCACAGACTCCCATGACTTTAAACAGACTGTTATTTGTACTGACTCATTAAGCTGCATATTGGCTGTAAGAGGAAATCCGTTTCATAGTAAATTAAGGTCTTCAATTATTTTAAGGATTCGTGAAGAACTGTACTCATGTCATCTAAAGGGCTTGGATGTTACTTTGGCATGGATTCCAGGTCATTCTGGAATAAGTGGGAATGAATCTGCAGACTCTTGTGCAAAATTAGCCATCCAGTGTGGTAATTTAGATCATTTTTATATTTCGGCCCAGGATATGTTGTCTCTTGCTTCAACTCACTTGGATGTGTCATGGTCTGAATTCTGGGAATTATGAAAATTGCAGAAAGGTAAACATTATGCTGCTATTCAACCTAATATCCCCAGGCGACCTTGGTTTTTTTCTCAAAGATGTACTGAACGGAGGATTATATGAACTATTTGTCGCTTGCGCCTTGGACATTCATGTACACCTGTACACCTAGCCAAGATCAGGGTCAGGCAACATTCACTGTGTGAATGTGGCCTAGACGATGGTTCCCCTTCTCATATCCTTTTCAATTGCCCTAAGCTAATCCGTCCTTTATACGATGTCCTTCCTCATAAAGTTCCCCGACCCCTAAATGTTCAATGTTTGTTAATGTTTGTGTTTAGTCCTCTTTGTAAATTTTTATGTAAATATATTAAATATAATAATATTAAATTGTAAGCTAACACCTTTGTTTTAAATATTTCTTAGTAATAACACTGTCTTGTGTATATTATGTATATATTGATGTTTTGTCTTTTTTTTAGGTGAAGGCAATTTCTAACAGGATTCTTTTTTTTTTACATGCATTCTCCTATTATGTGATTATCTCTTTTTTTACCGTACAACCTCCTACGTGTCTTCTCCATACAACATGACATTGGCGAAGTGATATGTGCTCAACTGGCACGCTCGAAACGCCATAATTAAAGAACCAAACCAAACCAAACATTTTTTCTTATATATCTTCCATATGCAAGGACAGATACGTTCCGATTTTAATATAAGTATAGACGACGGTTATCACATTTTGGTGATTAGGTATTCGTGATCACTATTAAAAGCATAATATTAATAATCTTAATAGAGATACGAAATGCTTGTGAAGTAATGATTAGCGTAAGTGGTTGCCGAAACTTGTTCATTACAATATACGCATGTGAGCGTATTTAATGAATACCTTCCAGATGGTACTGGTGTTTACTCTACGACTACTGTGTATATAATAATATATTAAATTTAATATATTCACCAGTTTATGATAAGGTATTATATATAGCGCAAAACATTATATAATAATATTTTACCTTGAAAATATTGAATAGTGATTTATTGTATAATTATTCAAACTTAATATTAAAGTTACTGTTGAGATATAAAATCTTAGCTATTTGAGTGAAGTACCAAAATTAAAAAACAATACTTGTCGGTCGCTATAAATTTACTATGAATTTTATCTGAATAAAGCGAATCATTTTTAACATTTTTAAAGTGTTATTCCACACTTAGAAAAGAAAAATACTTATGTAGAAAACGAATAAAAATTTGAGCGTAGCGGGACTCGAACCCGCGCCATAAGTCTTCTACATAAGTATTTTTCCTAAGTGCGGAATAACACTTTAAAAATGTTAAAAATATTTAATAAATAGCGTTTTCTCTTGCCAGATGATAATTCTTAGTAATTATCTTTGGGTAGCGGAAATTTGTAAAAATCTCCCTACAGAGATGCTAACAATATTAATAAGTTGTAACAAGCGTATAAAAATTTCGACGTAGCTTGATGAGAACGTATGGCTTAGTGATCAGAACCGGAAACCGACCAGGCGGTCGGACTCCAGGAGGCGAGGGTACGAGCCCCGCTACGTTCAAATTTTTATACGTTTTTTACATAAGTATAAAGCGAATAATGTTTGGTTCTTTCACTAAAATTTCGTATGAAAATAAAATAAAAAGTATTGGTGAGTAGTTCATCAATACACCGGCGTATTGCTGACATATACGAGATGGTCTTATAGGCGTTATTCAAGTTCTAATTAGTCTAGTATGTATTGTGACCGTCGTAGCGCAAGGGTACAAGGTTTAACTGTAACACAACAGTAGTGGGTTCAATCTCCATTCGGGAGAATGCATTATTATTTATTAATATTTTAATTGTTTTGTTCTGGCATCACGGCAAAAGCTCGGCGTTAGGTATGCCATCTAACAAGTAATGCCTCGGATAATTCACAGATACAGCGTGACAGATTCATACTGTTTTGTTTTCATTGAATTTTTTATGTATGTATCGAATTAAAGCGCCAATGATTTTATATGAATAGTCTTATACGAGGAAACACTTAGTCATAACGTTACGTCAGAGAAGGCTTAATTACGATTCTTATATTTAAATTTAGCAAGATTAAAATATATATAAAGAATACAAAAATAAAATAAATCATACTTATTTAGAAAACGTATAAAAATTTGAACGCAGCGGGACTCGAACCCTCCTGGAAACCGACCAGGCGCTCTGACCGACCAGACGCTCTGAAGTATTTTTCTTTCCTAAGTGTGGATTAACACTTTAAAAATGTTAAAAATAAAATAAATCATCTTGTTTTAGTAACCGTTGATTGCGTCCATAGTTCCTGCACTTAGAATTTTCTTTCTTTCACCACATCAAATAATAAAACTCAGACAATATGGACAGAGCTTTATACCTATAAGTACAAGTAAACACATTTGGAAGTAACAGTTTTGTGGTATTTTGCTTTGTTCTGGCCTAATTCTCAGTAAAGTCAGTACGCGTACTCTTAAGTAAGTAGTGCTGCAAATTGAGAACGTCGTAATTATGTACAATCAATTTCTATTAGTGTACCTTTTAAATAATTCACCGAAACGGTTTTATTTTGGGTGAAGTTAACAGTTCTTCATTTCAGTATTTATAGCTTTAAATGTACTTACTGGACTTGTAAATATATATTTATTCTTTCTGTGTATGTTATTACTCTAAATTATGGTTTTCGGTTCAATTTTCGTCGTTCGTCCGTCATCCAGATAGCAAACATGTATAACTCAATGTTCTGCCTCTCATACAAGGTACGAGAATTATGTAAATATACAATATATCCTGCGCACAGCAGGGTGATTAGAGGGTAGCTGGTGTTAAATCACACTTTCCGCCGAATTTTGGATGCATCGCGTGTTGAGTGACGGAACTGAACACCACGATTTAACTCAATACCATAGCGATGAAATGAAAATATTAAATGTTTCATTTCCGCAAGTGAGACTCGAATCCACAACTTGTCACAGTTACACACTAGTATACACCTGCGCCACGACTGGCCTCAATGTAAATATAAAAAAATATAATAATACTTTTGAAGTAGAGCGAAAAATAAGAAAATATAAACGAAAATTGTTTTATTTGTTTTCAGACATCTAGTTGATTATATAAAGAGAACGTATTTAATTTTTTTTCGAATTTCACATTTTTATAAAAATCAATCCAATTCACAATAAAAATGAAAATTAAGCTTAAAATTATACAATATACGACGACGCGACGAACGAACATTGTGTCAGAGTGTCGACTTCAGTGTAGTGAAGTGAGCGAATGAACATCGTTAGCAAAATATAAATTTCAACAATTCATTTCTCGATATTAAAGTTTATTTTCTGTTAAGTGAACTAAGAGAATGCACGTAGTATTTTAAATCTGCCTCTAAAGTGGTTAAGCTCAACGTCACATTTTGTCTAATCGAAGATGGTTTTATAAATTATATTCTGTGGGATATGTTACATTTTAAAATAATTTGATTTTACAAGTGTACGGGACACTTGTAAAATCTATCGCTTTCAGGAGAAAGTAATGGTTGCATCAAATGTTATGTTATACATTTAAATAGCATAAATAAAATTGAAAATTAATAAAATATTAGTTAAAAAATAGATACATGCTTATTTATTTTACTTGTGAGACATAAGTTTTCCACTTCAGCCCCAACAGAAGTAGGAGAATTGTACGATTGCCAAATTAAGATTAATTTTGTTAAATTCTTTTGTTTCTTCATATAAATTGTAATTTTTGGGAACTTTGCGTACAATTACATATACTGTAATACAATATTGTATACTGTAAACCATTTCCATCTTAAATCCAGAAGCAGTGTTAAAGCCAGAGCTAATATTAAAGGAACAGATCGATCCTTATAAGTTGGCGCGCTATTTAAACTCCTCTGCGGCAGCTTGAACAGCAATAAGTCAAGTCTGTCTATTGATCTCACTTACATTGTTCAGACGAGTCGCTCTTGACCCCGATGCAACGTCATACTAACATAGAGTCAACCGTCATATGACATTCAGAACTATGCTCAGGGTAGTATTTTTAACATCGAGAGGTACTAGAGTTAGTCGGTTTGATCAGTTGAAATCGTCAATTCTATTATGAAGTGGTTTCATGTACTATTTTAAAGCATTTTTTTTAACTGTATTGTGTAAATTGTTTTCCAAATATTGTTTGCCATTTTGCCGTCATTTTATTATGCTGCATTTGCTATAAGATTGATTATATAATTTATATATTCAATCTATTTTCATAATTTTAAGAAAGTGCAAACGCTACGTAGCTGCTTGCGAGGACAAAATCGGCGCCAAAGGCGTCCCTCGCGAAACTCAAACCTATGCTTTCGGCCGTAAACAGAAAGTTAAATATTTAAATTTTACACTTTCTCAAAAAATGTACATCCAAATTACTTGCTATAGTTATCATATATAATTTTTATATTTTTTTTCTTGTTGATGAAATAACTTTTAGTTGTAGGTTTCGATATCTTTGTCAAATAAAAAATATTGAATTTTTTTGCCACAAAGTGCCTTATTGTGACTTATTTATGATCTCACTCATAAATAAGTCACAATAAGGCACTTTGTGGTATATAGTGTCCTGGATTTTATTTTAGAACTGATGAAACTAAATGTTTTTATTGTTCTATCTGCAGCACACACGCTTATAATAATACGATGGCGTTCCTAATTAATCCTAATTATTATTATTTGATTACTTAGGGCTAAGTAAGAATTAAACCGTTAGCACCAGAAGAGTATAGCTTCCATACAAAACAAAACTAAAAGTAAATCGGACCAGAAGATCCAGAAATTTTAGCATTTAAACAAATAAACTATTCAGCTTTATTATATTAGTATAGATTGGAAAAATCTTGTGCAATTTCTTTTAAAAATGCATTTTTCATTCCTTATATTGAACGAATTTGAGATCAACAGTAGCAACGTAAAATTTTCAATGAATTTTCTATTTACATTTTCAATGCTGTATGTTTAAATATCAAACGAGCAAGCGAGAACAGAGGTAGTAATGTAGGGTATTTCAATTGGTACATATTCGGTCAGAGTAATATTGCACTCAGTAGGTTTCACAGATTTACGAACACATTTGTAAAATTATATATTTTCTTAAAGGTTCAAAAGATTCCGGTCCTTTGGAAGGCTCGCTTTTTGGAAGACATAGGTCCAACAAGCAGAGGTACCTTAGATAATGTTAATTAAAATTACTGTGAAGCATCACCTAGGATCCAACTGTTAATAGCCACAGACAATTACCCAGAGATGGTCACCGGATAATGAGGAACGTAGGATCTATGGAAAACATGGAGGAAACCTAGAGGTCTTATAGAGATATAGAGTCGCCCTTCCCTAATCCCAACGGTCAAAAGCGGCTTTGCGGGCAGAATATACCGTGAATGAATTATAATTATTAATTATAATTCATTCACGGTAAATCTTTTTCGAAAAAGTTCTTTTTTGTGTGGAGTTTCTTTGTTCAACTAGTAATGTTTGGTACAATAAATTTTACAAAGTAACACAACACTATACTATAAAATATTATTATTTAGAGCAGTTTCAAATATTTATTACACAATATACTTACTTAATAGCGGTTAACAGCAAAATATTTCAGTAACGCAAGTAGCATTTTATGTGTGTCATAATTAAGTTTTTTACTTATAAAAGTTATTGGGAAGTTTGAGTATTATATTCGTTCTTAGGTCACAAAGTAATAAATGAAACTTAAAGGTTTATTTAAGATTTTTTATGCTGAAAATAATATTTTTTGAGTAAAAAATCTTGTAACTTTCTGTACGAGCAAAATCATAGCTAGGAAGCATACTACAGTACACTATTAACAACATAGTTATTTTTAAATATTATATTACGAAATATGTAGAGAGTAATAATATAAAGAGTCTGTGTTGGGGTTGGAATTTATTTGTTGATCGCCCCCTGAATAATAGTGACCTACATATTCGATGCACGCGAGCAATATAATTGAAGCAATCACAAACACAATTTAGGATGTAAGTGGCAGAAAATCTGATGAGAAAAGGCCTAATATACTACAGAGCTGAGGTTTGATTGGTTTTAATATATATAGTGTTAGCGTACTCGTGTAAAAGAGGGTACATTTAGGTGAAAAAGACGATAAAAGCAGTGGAATTGTATCAATCGGGGGCAGTTGCTTGTAGGCAACGGCCCCTATTTGAAGGAAACTAGTGTGACGTATTGTTAGTAGGTGATACATATCACTTATTGCAATTACATAGTATCCCTTTCCAAATAGTTTAGAAACATATAGACAAAATGTGTTTTTATGGTGTTTTTTGAAAAACGTTAACCGCTTCCGATTTCTAACAATAGATTTTTCTACCTCTTTTTTCCTTAGTGCGTATGTCTTAGGTCTCTCCGTTCTTTAATTTAGTAGTTGCCACATTAGTATATTTTATTTGTGCATGGTTTTACGCTTTGTCACACATATAATAAGGTAGATAGTGTTAGGTCATTCCGTTCTGATATATTTGTAGCTTACTTATATTTTGGAATCCGGTCGTGGCGCAGAGGCACAAAGTGTGACTGTAAAATCGACAGGTTGTAGGTTCGATCCCCACTTGAGGAAGCGAAATATTTATTTACATTTCTTCGCTCTGGTGTCGAGGGAGAGCGCGGCGTTGAGTTCCGCCACTCAGCACGCAATCCATCCAGAATTCAGCGGAAAGTGGGGAACAGAGTGTCTCAACACTAGGTTCCCTCTGCCTACCCTGCTGTATGCGGGATACAGCGTGAAGCTGAAGTGAAGTACTTATATTTTGTTGAAGACATTCAAACAAAAGACAAAAAGGGTGAATACTAACCAGTAAACCTAAACAAACATTACCATGTTTGTCGTCGATGATAATCGCCAAAAATATTGCTCCTAAAAGTCACTTTAAAACGAGACGAAAACAGAATTGAGTCATAAAATTACGTACTCGAAAAGAATGCTAACTTTTTCCATCACAGTGGTGTTCTTCAAATAAAAATATACTTCATAGTAATGCCCCTTATAAATTTTGAATATAGATCTAGTAAAATTTGTTTTGGATACCGAAAATTTATGTTTATTCCCGTCTGCTAAGGAAGGGTAATATTTTTCGCGCGTATCTTGTATGTATGTATATATGTATGTATGTATATATGTAATATTCTTTATTACCTCATATCTCCAGAACCGCTGAACGGATTTACACAATTGAGCTATTGCTAGATTTGTATTAGCAGCCCAAGTGTTCTTAGGTAGGTGACGCAAAAAAAATCATGGCGGTGTGGATTAGACTTAGTAAATAAAAAAAATATTATAAAAACAAAAACCTCGACTGCATAAAACTAAAAAGAAAATAAACAAGCCCAATAGTTTATTAGGATTAACAGTCGGGACCTCTTTAAACTATGCGGGGTTCTTGGTAAAGATTTTATTGATTGAAGAATTACTTATAGGTCTCAACTGTTAATCCTAATAAACTATTGGGCTTGTTTATTTTCTTTTTGCCGACTGCTAAGGAAGGGTTATTATTTTATGCAGTCGGGGTTTAATAAAAACAAAAACCCCGACTGCTTAAAACTAAACGAAAATAAACAAGCCCGCGTGTAACTATGTATGTAAATATAAAAATGCCAGAAAGCATTGTTAAATGGCTAACGTAGCATTGGCTAAATGCTTAGAATATGAGAGAAAATGTAAATTCTTTCAATATTTTTAAATCTGTGTGCTCATAATGTCTGTGAACTAAGCAAAGCATTGTCCAGCAGATTAAAAATAAAATGTAGGTCTATGATATTCATATATTCTCCTCCAATTCATTTTTCATGGGAACTCCTTTTTTTATTTTAGATCTGCTGGACAATGTTCTTCTAAGTTCACAGACACGAGCTTTTTAATCATATCCTTTTTTATGAATAATTGAATAATATATTCTGTAGAATGAGAATAAAGTGATGAAATTGTGATAAGGTTAAATGAAATGATCGCACATTTTTAATACTGTAAATAAAAGAAAATATGAGATAATTAAGAAATAAGTAGGTGAAAATATAAAAAGAAGAAAAACATAATGTTGTCTCAATTTAAGTCTGACGTGTAAGATACAGGAAATCCTTTTTAATATTTTATTTTGTATTTCAATTGAGTTGTCTACGAAGCCTACTAAATCGGATTATACACATTTATCAACTTAATTTGAACTCGCTTCACGAAATCTCGGCCTATTTTCATAATGTCAAAATGTTTGCTCACAGTAATTTGCAACATTCAACATGTTTTAGATCTCTTCATAAATATAATTTAATAAACATAATGAATTTATAGCTTTTCTCTTTTAAAATACAAATCTTGCGAGTATTTTTAATATCCATTTCCTTCATAATAAAATATACACGCCATAAGCTGAAATATCATCCACACCACCTGGATACGTGGCAATCCACTACTGTGCGGTTTCGTAGGAACTTCCTTCCACGCACCACGGAACTGTGGAATGGCCTACCCGCGGCAGTGTTTCCAGGTCGATATGACATGGGTACCTTCAAAAAGCGCGTCTATCTCCACCTTAAAGGCCGGCAACGCACCTGTAGCTCCTCTGGTGTTGCACGGGGCCGTGGGCGGCGGTAATCACTTACCATCAGGTGACCCGAACGCTCGTTTGCCTTGTCCTTTTCCATAAAAAAAAATACAAAATTATGTCAAACTATATTTATTTATGTACCGATGCCCTTTTATTAAGGAACTATTAAGTTTTTAATGTAAAGTAAAACAAAAAATTGTAAACTACGTTGATACGACTTCATAAAATATATTACCGTAAAGGCGTCTCGTAATGAACTTTACTGTTTTAAAAGCTTATAAAAGCTGTCTCAGTCTATAAATTTTGTTAAAACAAGTACGTACTCAGCGAATGAAAAACAGTATTTATTTGCTTATAATTTTATTTTAACATCCCTAGTTACCTAGCCTAGTTATTTAGTTGGTTAGTTAGGTAACGAAATCAAATATCTCGAGGGTTTTACAGAACTTACATTTCTTCTAGAGTAAAATATTATTAAGCTTGTACAATGTCTATCTTAAATTCTAATACAATATGTTATCCTAGAGGACCTCTTTCTTCTTCTGCTCCAAGTCTAAAAAGTATATCTCGAATTTTCCGACCACATAAAGCGTAATTTTAGTAGTGTCTTCTGGTGATAGTTCTGTTCACTTATATTACTTATTTTCAAAAATATAATTTTATTAAACAAAGAGGTTGATTTACATTTTTATAATAAATTATTGCGAATAAAAGTTATAAATATAAAATCATTACTGTTAGTAGTACCTAGTTTTGTTCTATATTACGTTTGGAGTGAAATACTGTAAAAATAAAGAAATATATTGTAAATTTATTATTTTTTTAAAATATCCCTATAGCCCTATTGTGTAGGGAACTTTATATTAACCAAGATTTGTGATATATGAAGAGGACCTCACGTTACTGATTCTTAGCGAACTCCGTCTTGAAATAGTAATAAAATCTAAATTTACACTTCTTTCTAAGAAAGTCAGACAAATCCAACACCATTTGGAAGAAAATCACATAAGGAATTGGAAAAACAATGGTTACGCTTAAACTCTCAGTCTGCGCAACCCCAGGGTTGCTTGGTTTTGCACTCATGTGTTTTTTAATTAATTATATATCAAATTAAAGCTTATTTTTTTTCTCAACACTATAACACATGGTTGCCTGGAAAATAACTGCCGCAAGGAGAGGCTGCCATCATTTGAAATATTTTCTTACGGTTCCGTTTGACTATGAGAATAGACGATGTAATGCGCGGTCTGCCTTATGTTTTAAAGAAATATATTAGGTAATAGAAGGTCAATCTTAAAATTAATTCTAACTGTTCATCTGTTAAATGGCGATTTTAAACTTTTACTTGTAGGATTGCTTTGTTGTTTGACGGATATACCGTCTGTCAAGACCATTTTTCTCGAAATCGCGTAGTGGTTGGTATTAAGAAGAGTGAAAATTGAAAAGAAAAGTGAATTTATAAATATTTTATAGAAAAAAATTATTACAAACTTATATTTGTAGTTAATTTCATACAAAACGAATGCATACAGGCGCAAGCTTAAGTTCAATTCTGAATTTAAGTTTGCGAGTGGACTCAACAGTCCAACGACTCGCCCACCCTCAAAGAGTCCGATTCGTATTTTACCGATTTTTTCTCTTAAGTATTAGAACACAAAGAAATCAATTACACAAGTGTATATGTATATTTATATAGATTATACCGTAGCCAACTGTTTGGGTTATAATTTACTGCGGTGGTTAATAACAAACGTTGAGTCGAATGGTAAGAAATTTATTACTTCAATTAGCAGAGTTACAATTTACCGTAGATTTATAACTTATTCTTCTGTTATAACAAGTTGTTAAAATGTCAATTATTATAATATATTGTATAATTTTGACATCATCGGCATTTGTATCCAGTTGGATTGTGGGCCAGATGATATTGCCCAAACCTTTTTTTTCGCACTTTTTATAACCACATAAAAAATTTTTAAATTAAAATTTTATTAAAAAAAAATAATAATAGGAAAAGTTACTACCACAACAATGATTTAATACAAATTTATTATTCTTATTTAAAATATAATACTCAAAAAACTAGTATTATATTTTTTTTTTCATTTATTTATGTACCACACAAGAAAGAAAGTACAGAAATCATATAACAACAGAAAGAATGTGTACAAAGGATAACTTATCTCTAATGGAGATCTCTACCAGAAACCCTTGAATGTAGGAGATGTTAAAAGAAACGATTCGGGTGCGGTATTTAGATATTACGGTAATAATAATAAACCTACATACAAATATACTTAATATTAGTCAATATAATTATACTTACATAAACATATAAACATACAAAAACATAAATATATACAATAATATATAGACATTGAAAAAGAATATTATATATAATAAAGAAATGGACGAAATATAAAAATTCTAATCGAGGTTAAGAAAATGTTGTTTTAATCTGCTTTTAAAAGTATTAAGAGATGGATTGCCAGCCATTATAGAGTTAGGAAGCGAGTTCCATAAGCGCGCCGCCTGAACTGTGAAAGATTTTTCATAGAAGGAGGTATTAAATATTG
>JAAIXJ010001852.1:449200-546502 GCA_013403705.1 Heliconius hermathena
TCTGCCTACCCTGCTGTGTGCGGGATGCAGCGTGAAGCTGATTTAATTTTTTTATGTTTTCATTTCTTCGCTCTGGTGTCGTGGCAAAGTGCGGCGTTGTTTTCCGCCACTCAACACGCAATGCCTCCAGAACTCGGCGGAAAGTGGGGAACGATGTGTCATAATATTCTTTTTCATAATAATATCGGAGAAATGGACACAAGGGAGGGAAGTATAAAATATAAATTACGTACCGCCACGGCAACTTCGATTGTAACGTATGAGTGATTAGACGTATGCTTTGTTGATCGCAAAATTGTTTAGCGAAAGATGCGTTTGAAATGTATTATATACATTGAAATTAAAATAATGAACATTTCATAGTAAAATATTGCTTAATTTATTTCGACATATCTTACTTTTTGCTCATCTTTTAGACACATTTGAAGTACATGTAATATATACAAATTTTATTAGATTTTTTTCGGGTAGTCGTGGCGTAAGGGCAATGTGTGATTACAAACGCAATAGGTTGTAGATTTGATTGCCACTCGAGGAAATGAAATATTAAATATTTGAATTTTCCTTGCTCTGGTATCGAGGTAAAATGCGGCGTTGAGTTCTACAAATCAACACGCAATGCCTCCTAATTTCAGCGGCAAAACAGAAGTGTCTCAATGTTAATGAAGTGTCTTAGCACTAGCTTCCCAGGTTCTGTCGGCCTACCCTACTATGTGCTATATATAGCCTGAAGCTTAATAAATTTTTTAGCTTTATTCCACATTTTATGAGTTATTTTTTTGTCAATTTTCTGAGTTTTAGGATTCCGTGGCTCAAAAGGAAAAAATGAAACTCTTATAGGATCACTTTGTTGTCAGGCTTTCCGTCTGTCAGGAATATTTATCGCGAGGTCTCTTGGATGTTTTAATCTGAAATTAATATCAAATATTCTCGGTCTTATGAAGCACAGAAAATATCAAGCTGCCTTGGAAGCTGATTTAGTCAACGCAATTAAAAAATATGATCGTTTATTCACCGTTTTTGCTTCAATTTGTACGAACTTCGCCACGTCATCAAAACCTGTAGACGTGTACTTCCCGTGGACGTAGAATTATGAAATTTGGCACGAAGTGAAAACATACAGTACAAATAAAGGAAAAAAAATCCAAAAAATGAAAATTTATAGATATTTCATAGATAAAAAATATTACCAACATTTATAAATTGTATTTCCTGTTGACATACAATCCTGAAATATGTACGGGATCCTCAGTATGCAAGGCCGACTCGCATTTGACCGGTTTTTTTATCACAAACACAAACTAACAGTCATAACGTTCTATCAGAGACTTAACTTCAAAACTTAAGACTCTTATATAATACAGCAAAATTAAAATATGCACGTAAAAATAAAATTAGTTATTATACATTTTTTTTCTTACACTACATCAAATAATAAAACTTAGATAATGTGAACATTAGAAGCTTTTATATATATACAAGTATACACGTATTTGAAAGTAACAGTTTGGTGGTGGTGGTGCTTTGTTCTAATCTAATTCTCAATGGAGTCAGTACACGTACTCTTAAGTAAGTAGTGATTCAAATTGAAAACGTCGTAATTATGTACAATCAATTTCTATTAGTGTACCTTTTGAATAATTCACCGAAACTGTTTTGTTTTAGGTGAAGCTAACATTTTTATTTCAGGTATTTGAAGTGTTAAATATACTTAATAGACATGTATTATTACTATAAAAAAAACGGTATTTAATTTTCTTCCTACGCAATGCCTCTAGTATTCGGCAGAAAGGGGGAAATGGAAGAGTTTTATGGGAACGGAGTATCTTAACACAAAGTTCTCAGGTTCCCTTTGCTTACCTTATGTACGCGGGATACAGTCTAATTACTTAACAAACTTTTTAAAGACAAATCAGCTTCACCATGTATCCCGCACACACCGGGATAGGCAGAGAGTACCTAGCGTTAAGACACTTCGTTTCCTATTTTCCACCGAATTCTGGAGGCACTGCGTCTTGAGTGTCAAAGCAAAGCACTACGTTGAGTTCCGCAACGTAGTGCTTTGCTTTGACAAGGGAGTGAAGAACTGAAAATATTAAACATTTCATATCAAGAGAGTGGGAAACGATATAAACAAAAATTGTTATCAGTTAAATTTTTATTTGTGATTTTTATTTAGAGAACGTATGTTATATTTTTTAGAATTTTAGATTTCAATAGAATCAATCCGTTTCACAACAAAAATGAAAATTGGAAATGTTTTGAATACTACTAAGCTTAAAATTATACAATATAACGCGACGGACGAGCATTGTGTCAGAGTGTCAACTTCAGTGTGGTGCAGTGAGCAAATGAAAATCGTTAGCAAAATATAAATTTCTACAATTCATAAAAGCTTATTTCCTGTTAAATAATTTCTATATGTTTTGAACTAGGAGAATGCACAAGAATTAAAAAATAAATAAATAAATCAGCTTCACGCTGTATCCCGCACACAGGTTTAAATATTTTTCGGGGAATTTGATTCTTTTTGTATGGTCTCCTTTTGTTATTGTACAATAAAGTTTACAAAGTAACACTTACAATATTATTCTATCTTTCTACAGAGCAGTTCCAAATATTTATCTTAGAATATACTTTACTCTTACATGCTCCTTTACGCCCAATATTAATAATCTATCTCCTACGTCAATCTTCAATTGTTCCATATATCCAATCATTCGATTGTTCCATATTCCATACATCTATCCAATCTAGAGATTGGATAGATGTATGGAACAATCGAAGATTGACGTAGGAGATAGATTATTAATATTGGGCGTTAGTCGTTTTGCAGACTTCTTAATAAAAGTTCAGTAAAAATCAGATAGAAATTTAGGAATTTATATTTTCTTCAAATATTCATAAATATATCCATAAATAATAAAAAAATAGAATATTATTTTTGCTTGCTTCTTGTTCTTAATAAAGTTAATATATTATTTCGCACACCCGATATCATTTATATAATTAATAGACAATGGTAGGAGCTCTCGTTCGCTTTGTCTTGCGTGATCTGTCCCGATTAATCTTTATACATTTCTTATGAAAATAATTAATTTCTGCGTAAGGGTGTGTATTACTTATTGCTGGTAGAATAAGGTGAATCACATAAAGAACGAAAATCTTATAGCTTTAATATTAAATGTCATACGATTTTTTTTAAATAAAATAAAAGACAACCAAAATAATAATATTTCTCAATCAAAACACGCGCACAAGTTATTTTAAATGGTAAATTAATGTAAAATGGTATATATTGTGGGTACGAGACAATAATATCTTGTCGTTCTGATGGACAAGATTTTCTATTTTCTAATGTTTAGTTAGTATAATTATTAATTCTAATTATTTTTATTTTGTTTTAGCTTCACTCTGGAAATGAAAATATTAAATAAAAACGAACCCTCAACCGCCGCTTCTACTGTGCTCTTAAGCTGCGCCACGCTGCGGCACTTTTACATTAGTGCTTTTAACCAAATGATTAAATAATCATAAATTTAAGAGATTGCAATTAACAATTTATATATATTAATTATTTAATCAATTATATGAAATACATAATTATAAAGCAAATAACAATTTTCTTCTCTTCATTATTTATGGTAACCACAGCACGATGTGTTATTGATTGCGGCCGATTCAGCATTCTAGCCGCGTTTAGGAATGTAAACTATACTGGTGCGAGCAAAACAAACATATATGAACGAGAATTCATTTAGAATGTATTCTTTGTTGAGATATTCTGATCTATGAACGAGAATTTATCCATATATTTTTTGTTAGGCTGCTGATTTGTGTTTCATTATTGGTAATTAGGTGGTAACTGACGTATAGATGAAAATTATGTAATTTTTTTCCACATTCACAAAAATACTCTAGACACGCTATTTATTAACACCAGAAACTGAACTGCAATTTTAATAAAAAGATATATAATAAATTTATAAGTTCGTATCGAAGCTACATTTACATACCAATAAACGTTCGTAGTGTGCCTATAGGAAACTATTGATACAATTATAAATTCGAATGGAATTTGTTTGAAGACGTGGCTCTCTTAAAATAAACCTTTCGTTTGTCACTATTTGGTCAAAGTGGGCCGTTAAGTTCCGCTAAACAACACGCAATAAGGCTGAGTAGAACAAAATTACGTGTCATTTCATTTTAAAGTCTTTACTTTAAAATGAAATGACACGTAATTTTGTTCTACATATCCCACAAAAAAGCGGGAGATGTGAAAGAGATAAAAGAAGACTTTAACAATAGATTCAGTATTTATATCTGACCTTTGTTTATCTGAAATAATAATTCTTTACAAAAGATAAAACCAAGCATGAAGGCTTCTTATATTATCGTTCCTTTATAATATATTAAACAATCTGTTGTACCGACCTCTTGCTGGCAATTTTTTTTTATGTTGTGATTAAACACATTTTATACTTAAAGTTTAAGACTAATGGCAATTACTGTATTTAATTGTACCATTTAGACAAACTAGGCCCAAATTTCGTTTTCTGTAAAAATAGTAAATATAAAAGTCTCTGAATAACAACGATGTATGTTTTTTACAATTATATATTGTTTGCTTTTGTTTGTTAATTTTCTCTCTGCTGTATAATAAATATTTACATACATAAATATAATAGAGATATAGAGGAATCTTTTAAAGAAAAAAATCATTTAGAGATTCAGAGAAGAGAAGTGGTGCAGTGGTACGTGACATTAAACGTGACATATTGTGGGTTCGATTCTCACTGGAGGAAATTAAATTTATTTAATATTCTTATGCAGGCAAAGGGCGGCGTTATGTTATGTCACTAATTACGCAATCTCTCAAGAAGTCTTAATGCTAGGCACTCTCTACCTATCCTGCTATATGCGGGATACAGCGTGAAGCTGAAAAAAAGCAGAAATGTAGAATCTCAGATTCTTTTCTTTTTTCAGAAATGTAGAATTTCAGATTTTTTTTTTCTTTTGTTGAGTGATGATGATTTATTCATGAGAATCAACAAATCTACGTGATTTGGCTGAATTCAAGTTAAAAAACTCTTTCTTATAATGCATATAAAAACTCATATAGCGTTTTCTAGCAATTAATATTAGCATTTATAATTTTATATAAGCATGCTTCTAGGCAGGCCGACATATGTTTAAATTTTTATATATAAAGTAGTTATTCAAAAACAGAAAAGTTATCTTGAATAGTACATTTAATATTTTATACTTAAAAATTTAAAACATCAAAGGACTTATATTAAAATTGCTACAAGTCAAGAGCTTTTGACAATACTTGTAACTAGAGAGTGCTTGTATGCCAGTGAGTCTTCCCATTCTACTACTACTGTACATGTTTTTTAAAGTAGCTAACTAACCTATTTAATAGCATTTAAAGAATTTTATAAAATAAAATGCTTGAATGTATCTATATTTAGAAGTTCTTGTTAGCTTCACGCTGTATCCCGCATATAGCTGGGTAGACAGACTGAACGTAGTGTAAAAATATTCTACACTTTGCCCCCAAATTTGAGACATAGTTTGTTCGGTAGCGGAACTCGATGCCATTATTTATCTTAAAGAATATCGGTAATATAGAAAAGTAAACTGCTTCACACTATATCCCGCACACAGCAGAGTAGGCAGAGGGAACTTAGTGTTAAGACACTCCGTTCCCCACTTTCTGCTGAATTCTGGAGGCATTGCGTGTTGAGTGGTAGGACTCAACGCCGCCGCCGAAAAGTAAACAAAAGTTATAATTCACTACTCGGGCATTGCTTTCCACCAATGCGCTATTATATAATACTAGGTTATTAGCCGTAAAAATACTCGAGGGAATACAAATCCATTGCTTTAATTAACGAAAAGGTGACCCATTGTTTAGTATTCTGTAAAGTTAAAAAAAAAACTTTTTCTTATATAAAAAGGTTTCAACAAATTTATGTTTCATAGTCATAGTAAATTAAGATGTAAGCAGTAGGTACAGGAAATGGTTCAAGCTTTTATAAATAGTTTAATTTTAGATAGTCTAAATTTTGTCTTGATCTAAATTTACATTTTGCGGCGTTGAATTCCGCCACTCAACACGCATTGCTTCCCAAATTCGGCAGAAAGTGGTGAAGAGAGAGTCTTGACACTACTTCCCTCTGCATACCCTGCTTTGTGCGAGATATAGCGTGCAGTAGATAAAAAAAGACAATTTCCTGGCTCACAAACGGAGGAAAATTCACATTTATTTTTTTTTTTGTGATAAAAAGACAAAGCATGGCGTTCAGTTACATCGACCCATACATAATATAATAGGTACAAATTACAAAATTAATCAACTTATCCACAACATATATTTTTATACATACATATATAAATACTTAAAGTCCTACATTTAGAACGTATTTCAAAAATTTATCCTACAACTTTGCTAAACTAATTAAATTACTTCAGTGCGCAAGAAACAAACACTGGATTATAAGAAAATTCTTATATAAGACCGAGTATTTGCAGTAGAAATTGTTCTCATTAACTAAAGTGGTTAATAACAGAGCTGCTTTTTATTTTCACGAATACTTTGTCATTATTTAAGAGAACGTTTCACGGGATTTAACGCTACCTGCGCTAGGGTTATAGGGCGCAGCGCCTGGGGCATGTAGCTGATTGGCCGGCAGACAACAGAGAATTTATAACAAGCTTTGTTTCAGTTTAATTTTAATTTTTCAGTTTATTTTTTTATTAAAAACTCTTCTTTTTTCAGCTTCACGCTGTATCCCGTATACAGCAGGGTAGGCAGAGGGAACCTAGTGTTAAGACACTCCGTTCCCCACTTTGTGTTGAATTGTGGAGGCATTGTGTGTTGAGTGGCAGAACTTAACGCCGCGCTTTGCTTCGGCATCAGAGCGAAGGAATGGAAATATAAATTTAAGTAAATATTTCATTTCCTCGAGTGGGGATCGAATCCAAAACCAGTTGGTTTTACAGTCACACTTTGTGCCCCCGCGCCACGTCTGGCCTCATGGCCATTTGTTAATTTGAATAATGTCCTCTTTTTTGAAATCGGTTAGATTATAGTTATTTCAGCAATTTCCGTGGATGGAATGTAGATTAGGCCATTATAAGCTGATTTGATCGTTTAATAACTTTAGGTGGATATGCAGCCATCCTGAAAATTCTTAAATTTTAGTTTTTTAATAATCAACCGATTATGTATTTATGAGAATTGGTTGAATAACCAATATTAATATAGTTTATTAATAATTCTTATCTTCTAACAATTGTTTAGATACGGAATAAAGCGCCAAACGTTAACATAAGAATATATTCTTGTATTTCATCATCATTCATCTTCATCTCTTTTTATCTTTCACGGCCTCATTACAAATAGAATATTCTGGATGATTCTTTTTCATTTCTCTTTGGCATTATTAATGTACTAGTATGAAGGTATTTTATATCTATTTGTTTACGACGTGAGTAAGTTGTGAAAGCTATTTGTTTCGATACAACAAAAGTCATTACAGATTGTTACCTCGACAATTGGTAGCTTTATCTTTTTAATAGCAAGATGGTGGTACATATATTTTGCGGAAAGCAAGGAAGAGGGTATTTGACAAAAAAACCCGATCATATGTGAGTCGATCTCGCATACCGAGGGTTCCATCCCAACCTCAGGATTATACAAAATTCATAAAAGTTGACAAACTTAAGTTTCCGTAATATTTTTTTCTATGAAATATCTATAAATTTTCACTTTTAAATTATTTATTTTGTGTGTACTGGAAGTTCTCACTTCTTGCCTAATTACATAATTGTACGTCCATGGGAAGTACTCTATAGGTTTTGTTTACACGACCAATTTCCTATAAAATACAGAAAATCATAAAAGCTCTAGAGATAGGCGCTCTTGACAGGCGGACAACAAAGGGAACCTACAAGTGTTCCGTTTCATGTAATTTTGAAGTACGGAATCCTAAAAAAAACCCGACAAGCGCGAGTTATTCTCATCCAGGTAGTGTACCGTACAAAAATTGGAGGTCTATGGCTTTTTCTGAAATTCTGGTTTAGCTTAGCCAGAGCCCTTTCATCTGATACCTCACTTGAACTAGCAGCTTTAATACCAAATTTTGCCCCCTTTTAAGGCTATTATTTTTTAGGATTTAACCATAAATGTATAGTTTTTATACATTTTTTCCTGAAGTAGTACTACCTGTGTATGCTATCTGCTAAATTTCATAATTCTATGTTAACCCAAAGTACTTTATTATATTTGATTTCCTTTATAGTGTCGAAATACGCGTTTTTTGTTATATAAACGGCCATATTTTTTTTAAGTAAATGTAAAAATACGATTTTTTCAGGTGTGTGGTTTTCAATGATCATCATGGGGTCGTAGATCTAGGTATATGGTTTGAATTTCGACTCGTTATCCCCAAGCGTTGACAGACAGACAGACAGACAGACGGACAGACAACAAAGTGATCTTATAAGGGTTCCTTTTTTCCTTAAAGGATACGGAACCCTAATGTAACGGAACCCTAATGTAATGATGAATAATAATCACACCAAATCACGTAGAAGCCGGAATGTTGGCTACAGTATCTATTTAATTATGTTATATATTCAATTATGATCAGTGTCGGTATGTACCTACATTTAATGTTTCTGGTATGCATAACGACGTCACAGCCATTGGTAATTAAACGGAAACAATTGTGCTTCCGATGATTAATTGCGTCAGAAAACAAACAGCCTTAATGACAGACTCTAATTACTTTTAATGGATCGATTTTATGTTGAACAATTTTTGTATAAGCTCAGGATCGAAATTTTTAATTTAATTTGCAACAAATTGATTGATTACCTTTTTGCTTTTCTACTTGAAAAAAGTTTATATGAAGTATTTTTTTTTTAGGTTTACGCTATATCCCACACATTGCTCTGTTAATGTTGTGTATTGAACCTGGGAACCTACTAGGTCCCCTCACTAGGTACTAGGTACTAGGTCTTCTCACTTCATCCCGCTTAAGTCCCATATACACTTACACGTATATATATACACTTAGCTATTTCTATTTGCCCATACGGACGAAGATGCAAAAAATCTAGATTTTTAATAAAAGAACCTTATTTTAAAATAGAAACTATATTCTGCATGAAAAAATAATTTAAGTAACATAGTTCTTAGGTAAGTGTCATTCCTTGTACTTTATACGAGGTTGTGATTTCTCAGTAGCACACAGAGCACGCAGACCATTAATTATACAAGTCGTTAGGTCAAACTTACCTAATAAATATAATATAATACAACTCGCTTTCATTGTATCCGAATCAGCAAGAGGAGACGCTAACATACATTTTGGAAACATCAAAACAATAGCGATTTGAGTAATTCTGTTTTGATATTGGTTACAATAGATAGAGATAGTTTTGTTAATTTTATTTAAAGTAACATAGGCAACTTGCTTCTTTTTAATATTTTACGTTCAAATTGTAAATATTTGAGGAATTGTTCCACTTATTTGTATATAGGAACATGTTACTTGTTGGTACGTTGAATGAAATACTCGTGATGTTAAATTTAACTGAAATTTATTGTATTCAATTTTATTTGGTTTCAGTTTTTACTCACTAAATCACTTTGATTAAGAAAGATAAAGACAGATGGGTAAATAAGAGAAGTGTTTAATGGTACTCATATAAAGTTAGGAGATTTGCTTACCTAGACTGGTAATATAATAACCGTTTCATATCTAATTGTAAATTAATATTAAAAACCTGTAAAATGTGAGTCGGTCGCGCCCATCGAGGGTCCTGTACCAATTTCGTGATTGTAGGTCAACCTGAACGTGACTTATAAAAGAGTTCTGGGGTCCCTTAGAAAGTCAAGTAAACATCATTTAAAATGACAGTTATACGGTTATTAGTGTATCTGTGTATTAGTAATCTCTTGAGTCTTGTCTCTCTCTCTCTCTTTATATATCCAATATGGAAAATCTCCAAAAGTAAGCAAGCATAAAGTGGAGAACTGAATATTTTAAATAGATGTTCTCTCTGTGTACTCCGCTATATTCATAAAGGAGAAAAAAATTTGAAATATTTTTTTTGGGAAAACTAAACATTTGACCGTTCCAATATTATATAAACTGCATATAAACCAAACAATGCGCGAAATAAATCAATCTTTGTCCCGATCGATCTGCATCCTCAATGAAAAAGTTAAATGAGAATGAAATAATGTTGAAAGTGGAAACAGTCTAGTTATATACCTACTTATTTCGTACTATTCGCAAGTTCTGTGTACATATAATTATTATACTTCCATTATATCGTCATATAATCAGCAAGTAATTAATCAAAAAACTTTTGTTAGGTACATAAAATATAAATTTACAACGTCGCTGCTTACTTTGACTTCTAAATTGAATAATTCCAATGATAAATGTTATTAATAGCATTATAAATGTTATTAATAGTCATTAATAGTAAGATATAAGTTATTAATAGTATTTTTTTGTTATCCTGGCTGTCTTGCAACGGAAACGAGCGTAAATTATAAATATATTTTATTTATAATTTACGCTCTCGATTCAGAAATAATTATGTTCTAATTTTGAAGAAAACTCGGCAACATGGGTCAAAATGACGATAATTGAGATTTAGCGTAGGAAACATATTAAAAAATAGAAAAATTAAACGTCTATATACTTTTAAACTGTTAATTCATAAAATTAAGACTTTATCTCTTTCCCTCCAAAGATAAATAAAAAAAGAGAGAAAAATGTCTGTTAAGTATTTTTTAATGGTAAGTTAGTTTGTTCATTTGATTACAGTATTTTACTTCGTTGCCTTGATAGTGTTAACGTCAACCACATGACATGCTTATTCTCTATGAATAGTAACTAAAATAATTAAAATGTTCAATTTTAAAAAATATATTATTAACATAAAACTGTAAAATGTACAAATCTACCTGATTAAAACAATATACAGCATACTTATATAAGAGTTAATTAGTATTTATAACTGGGAATCGCCCCGTCTGAGTCAGACATTACATAGTGTTTTCATAACTTTGATAGTCGCTTTGTCGTTGTCGTAGTGTAGCGTGTAATACGTGCTATATAGTTTACAATTAAATTCAATTTTTTCTCTCTTCTCCTATCTTCTTTAATTTTATATAAGATGACGATAAAAAATTTAAATAATGAGGTAAAGTGACATCTCGTCCTCAATTTCTTATCCATTTAATTGTTTAGTTCTTACATATGTAGAGTATTTTTGTTATGTGTTATAAAAACCCATAGAAACAGATATGTAAAATCAGCTTCACGCTGCATCTCGCACACAGCAGAGTAGCGAAGGGAAATTAGTGTTAACACTCCGTTCTCGACTTTCCACCGAGTTCTGTAAGCATTGCGTGTTGAGTAGCGGTACTCAAACGAACGGAACGGAGATATGAAATTGTTTTGTTATTTTTGAAACGTTTTGGCTTTCTACTTTAATAATTAGCTTAAATGTCATAGATTATTAATATTTAGCCATCAATTATTAATAAATGGTTCAATAAGTTCGATATTTGGTGTATGGAATTTTTTCATTCATTGACACAGTATTTTGTAGTTTTATAATAAATCAGCTTCACGCTGTATCCCGCACACAGCAGGGTAGGCAGAGGGAACTAAGTGTTAACACACTCCGTTCCCCACTTTCTGCCGAATTCTGGAAGCATTGCGTGTTGAGTGGCAGAACTCAACGCTGCGCTTAACCTCGACACCAGAGCGAAGAAATGGAAATATAAATTTAAATAAATATTTCATCTCCTCGAGTGGGGATCGAACCCACAACCAGTCGGTGTTACAGTCACACCTCGTGCCGCTGCGCCACGACTGGCCTTGTTTTATAATACATTATAATATTACACAGTTTCTTATAGAAAGTCCGAAATCCCCATCTGTGAAGTTCATTCGGTCTTCGTGCTAGTTAAAATTTGCAAATTTTAAGAAGAAAATAAATCTCGTGGATTTATTATGATTAAACCAATTTTAAAGTTGTGTTATAAGAATTTTAATCATGGACTCGTTTTAGTAAATTATATTTAATAAAATGTATTTTTTGAAATTAATTGAATATGTATTTTTATCGCAGAGTAATATAAGTTAACTTACAAATGAAATGAGAAAAATTCTAAACGATAAAAATGAAAACCAATCTTATCATAAAATTTTTTGGCATTTAAATTATTTTCATTTCACCTATATTAGGAAAATATCTATACAGCTTCAGCTTCACATTGTATCCTGAAATTTAATATTTTTATTTCTTTTATCTGGTGGTGAGGCAAAGCGCGGCGTTGAGTTCCGCCACTCAACAGGAAATGCTTCCAGAATTCGACACAAAATGAGTAACGGAGTGTCTTAACAATAGATTTTCTCTGCCTACCCTGCTGCGTGTCCGGAATACGGCGTGACGCTAAAAAAACAATATATTAACTATATACCTACTATATAGATACATAGATACAAAGTTCGTTCGTTCTAGAAAATGTCTCACAAGCTGTATAATAAAATGTAGGCGCGGTACATTTGATTGATCCCGTCGGACTATTTCATAGTTCGTTAGGTTGAAATGTTCTCGGGTGAATAACGCCTTTCAAGCTGCAGAGCGGCGCCTCAAATCCTTTATAAGATATACACACCCTTTTATCAACGCCGCGGTAAATAAACGCGCCCAATTTTATTTCTCATAGGCAATTTTCTAAGTACGTTTTTTATTTCAACTTCACACTATATCCTGATATAGTGTAAAGTTAGTTAGTTTGTAGGCAGAGCAAATTTAGTGTTATCTTAAGTTCATTCTCCACTTTCTGTCAATTTTTTGAACTCAACGCTGCCTTGGTACCAGAGTGAAAATAATAAAAAAATAATAATATATTCCAGAAGTGGGAATCCAACCCACAGTCGTCGCGTTATAGTCACACGCTTGCGCCTCTGTGCCACAACGGCCTCAAGTAGAATTTAAAGTAACTCGTTATGGTGCAAATGGAAAGCATTGCGATGTAAGGTTCTGATTTTATTTGTCACTCAAAATAATTCGTTCGCGTAGATAAGACAGAAATGAGTGAGTATTATAAGTTGTTCTAAGAAGTTGTGAAAGATAAAGTGTTAAAATTGATGTAAAATTTTAAAATATTTTTCTTCTTTCTTCGGAAGTTCTTGAATATTTTATAACGTAATGTTATATATTAATACTTTTTTCAAATAGTATTACCTCTATAATTATAAATTTATATATTTTTTTTCTCAAAAAAATGAGAAGGGAAGGGTGTTTAATCTCAATGGAGTATAAAAAAGTTTAAAATGAATTTAAGTAATGTATTTTGAAATATAATAGTGATGAAGTTGAATTTCTTAAATTTATTACTTTAGTAATTTACGGGTTTACAAGTTATCGTATTTATTGCCTGTAATTAAAAAATATTAAGCTTAAAATTAAGAAACTTTGTAACAAATTGTTAAAGAACAATAACTAAAGAAGTAGGGCGCACCGTACAATCCACTTAAAAAGCTTTGAAAATTGTCGTAAATTTATGAGGCGGAGCTTTTTCTTCGAACAATAAAATTTTGTTAGAACGATATCTCTGGTTCGTAGTAGATGTTACTGGCCAGTTTCCGGGATGAATAGGGAGTTGTAAGAGTGAGGTGACAGGGCAGGTCGTCCCGGCGATGGGTATCGATCGGCGCGCTGCGCAACAAGTGACGCCAACACTACACACCGACCATTTCGATGACGAATTGTGAAATTGACAGAACTTCTGACAGATATTGAACAAGTTTTCGAATAGCACTTCTTCAAAATTATAGTGTTGTAATAGATTCAATTTCTATAGGTTTTGATTTATTTTATTATATATTTAAATAGACATATTAGTTGTAAACAATATACATGTGTATATTTTACATTTTGAATGGAAATAACGAAATCTTCCAGTTACTTACTTTTTGAGTTAAAAATGATTAAATATTTTCTTGGTGGTGCAATTATGATATATCTAAACAAATGACAATTAAACTAATCATTTGAAATTGACTGACGCCTGAGTGCGTCCGATGACAAAAGATTTGAAACACCCGTAGAGAGTATTGTTATCTATGTTAAGCATTTATAAATGTTCATTAATTCTATAGAATTACAGAACTTTAGCTATGATTATTGAAAAGAGACAATTTCATCATTATTTGATTTGCACGTACGACACCGACTAAATTCGATCGGCGTACAATCTGTTAAGTGATATAGCGATCGGATATTATCTCAACCAGCTGATACACCGCTGGCGAAGCGATGTATATTTATTACATCAGAATATTTTAATTTCTTATGAAATCTATTTGTTTTTGTCGTATTTATATGTAAATTAAAAAAGTATATGTTATATATATTTTGCTGTATTTGTCCTTTAAACTGATACATTTTTTTTCTTTATATTTTATATTCCCTAGTTTATGTGCTATTCGCTCTTCTGAAAGAGCCTATTAATACATCATGATCTCCCCTATTATCTAAACTAAAGACATGTGTTTCCGTGTGCATGCGCTTATTAGCTGGTTAGGGGTAACATCTGAATTTAAAAAATATTGCTCTTCTTAGGTAATTTGCAATCAACAATAAGTGTACAATCGAGCACGATATTATTATGATTTAATATTTTATATATTTATTATTAGGCATACACATTTCCCGTACTTTGTTAATATTTTCTATATTAATTAATTGCTTTTTTATTTAAAAAAAACTTGAACTTCCTGAGTTCAAGTTTTTTTTTTAACACACACACAATATTTTGTACTAAGTAAGAAAGAAGTAAATAAAGTATTAGAAAAAAAACATTATAAGTGAGATGCGACTGTTGCATCATGACCTCTTTTTATTATATTTAATCAAATAATCAGCTTCACGCTGTATCCCGCACACGTCAGGGTAGGCAAAGGAAATCTAATGTTAAGACACTCCGTTTCCATTTTACGCCGAATTCTGGAAGCATTTCTGTTGAGTGGTGGTATAAATTTAAATAAATATTTTGAGTCCTGCTACGATCAAATTTTCATCCCCACTCGAGGAGATGAAATATTTACTTAAATTTATATTTACATTTCTTCGCTCTGGTGTCGAGGCTAAGCGCAGCGTTGAGTTCTGCCACTCAACACGCAATGCCTCCAGAATTCGGCAGAAAGTGGGGAACGGAGTTTCTTAATACTAGGTTCCCTCTGCCTACCCTGTTGTGTGCGGAATTCAGCGAGAAGCTGATAAATATTTCATTTCTTCGAGTGGATATCGAACCCCCAACCAGTCGCGTTTACACGTTGTCACACTTTGTGCCCCTGCTCAACGACTGGCCCTTTATTTTATAAAATTTGATTAATATTTTATTAATTACATTGAGGCCAGTCGTGGCGCAGCGGCACGAGGTGTGACTGTAAAACCGACTGGTTGTGGGTTCGATCCCCACTCGAGGAGATGAAATATTTACTTAAATTTATATTTCCATTTCTTCGCTCTGGTGTCGAGGTTAAGCGCGGCGTTGAGTTCTGCCACTCAACACGCAATGCCTCCAGAATTCGGCAGAAAGTGGGGAACGGAGTGTCTTAACACTAGGTTCCCTCTGCCTACCCTGCTGTGTGCGGGATACAGCGTGAAGCTAATTTAATTTTTATTTTTTTATTTTATTAAACTTTACCTAGAAATTACATTTAAATTTAATACTACCTTTTTCAATATTCATCCACCATTCAATAATATATCAATATTATTGAACAAAACATTTGACTATTGTGACACGTATTTCACTCACAGACCAACAAACAAAGGCTAGCTCAATATACGTAATGCACTTGGTTACATTGAGAACAACACTATGGCCTAATTAACTGTGGACTTGCTGCAACTCTACATGCTCTAGCTTAACGTGTAAACACGCTGGTCCATGATTACTTCGTTTGTATTGGTTTCTTCTATCTCTTCTTTTATTGATATATAATAAATATAAATTTATATGAGGCAATTTTCCGAAATTTGGACGGAAGGTAAGGTACGGAGGTTCTTGACACCAAATTTCCTCTGCCTACCTTTCCAATATGTATAACAAAATAAATCACAAATCGGAAAATTATTATACTATGTGTGAATTTTTTTGTAATATTATTTTTAAACAGCTTCACTCTCTATCTCGCACGTAGCAGGATAGTAGATACTTTCCGCCGAATTTTTCAAAGCATTGCGTGTTGAGTCTTCTCTCTCTCAGACTCAGACTCTTGACTTGGTACAAGAGCGAAGAAATTAAAATATTAATAAACAATAATTCCTTACTCCGAGTGGAAATCGAACTCACAACTGTCGCAGTACAGCCACACGCTTGTGTCCACGACGGCCTATTTTTGTACCTTATGTGTAAACATACTGTGTAGAGCCACTGTCACGTGACAGTAGCGGTAACAAATTCAACAGTACAGCGGCAACTCGTTTACATAGAGTCGCTGACACAGATGCTCTTGACAAAGTAAACAAAGGATGACGGTGTAATTTACTTTCAATATCCACCAACCAAGTATGCACTTACCGTAAAATTAAACTTGTGAAAACGTCGTGCACTATATTGTATAGTTGATGGAATCCGGCGTCTATGGCACTTATAAACTCAATATATTGCAAAAGGAGAGGCAGAAATAAGATTGAGACAAAAATATAACAGAATATTGATAATATTTCTACTGTACATCGTGGACTCTATTTCGTTGCATCTGGTTATAGGTTCAAATTTAGTTCAGAGTAATATTTATATTTAAAATACAAAAGATGATTGACCCGACTGTTAATCCTAATAAATTATTGGGCTTGTTTATTTTCTTTTTAGTTTTATGCAGTCGGGGTTTTTGTTTTTACAAATATTTTTATTTATTGTATTCTATAAAGCTATTCGTTTCAATTTTAAATCTATTCTTCTTTGTTTATTACTTTTTAAAATCCATACAGTTTCTAAGCGCAGTGGCTTGGTGCAGAGGTTTCCACTCCATGAAATGAAATATTTAATATTTTCTATTTTTGTTGGTATCGAGGTAGCGGCGTTGAGTTCAGCCACTCAACACATATTCTCTACAGAATTCGTTTGGAAGTGGGGTGCGGAGTGTCTTAACACTAGGCTCCATGTGATTATCCTGCTATACGCGGGATACAGCGTGAAGCTGAAAGAAATCAAGTACTATAATAGTGTTGTGTTCTAATGTACGATATTTTCAACTTCAAGATTCCACTCAATATAAAATTTTTGATTAACAGTCCCTTTATAATTAAGATTAAATTTAAACTTCACTTTCACAATACAGAAGGTTAACGAGAGACATCGACATATTGCTGAAGTTCGTGAGTCTTGTAATTAATCTCGAGCGCTACATATGTACGTGCTATAAGCACGGTTTGCTTCTAAACATTAGTTCAGAGAACAATATGTCAAAACTTTCACGCTACTTCTAAATTACTTTGGTTAATATGTTTAATATATTGGTATTTTATAAATCGTAACCATTTTTAAACATTTTTATAGTGACCTGGTCGGTTTCCAGGAGGCGCGGGTTCGAGTCCGCTACGTTCAAATTTTTATACGTTTTCTAAATAAGTAATCGTAAGCACGCATTTTTTGAGCGCAGTTTTGACTGTAGGTGAAGTTTATAGATTCAAAATCAGTTAAACGGAAATTTTTATTGAGGTAAATTGTTTGTATTTTATTTATTTGTGCAAGGATTTTATAAAAAAAATATATATTTTTATTTCAGCTGCAGATTAGGCAGAAGGAGCCAGAGATTTCAATCAGGTGCAAATATATAACGGATCGGAGAAATCTAATATTTTGTGATCACATTTCAATTTAAATAATTTCCAATTGTACCATAGTTTAATTTGACTAACTATACGTTTACTATTTGTGACAGTTATCAATTTATGTTTAAAAAGCTTAAAAATTTATCTTTTCACTTACTCTTTCATCCTAAAAAAATAAATTCAATTAAATAATAAAGCGATGAACGAATCTACTCGAGCTCAACTTGTAATCGACTTATATACGTATCTATTATATATATAACGAAAATGTATAACGGGGTTTCCTTTTATTATGGGTTTCCTTTTTACAAAATTTCAATGGTCCGTCACAGTAATTTGAAATGTTGTCAAGTGGAAAGTATCAAGTGGATATTCTGATATATTTTTACAAAATATTTCATTTTAGATAAAAAATATCTCAGAAAATGTATTTTACATAGAAATTATTTATAATAGAAAAATATATATTTCCTTGTTTTACTCGTTACTATTAAAATAAATAAATATTTCTTAAAATAAAAATTTAAGGAAAATAAAATAGAAAATCAGAGGTAAATATTTATTTAAAGTTACAATATTTATATTCGGTACAAACATTATAATTATAATTTGAAACATAGTTTATTGGGGATATGACAAGATAAATCTTATGACACCATTGAAATTACATTAAATCTTTATAATTAATATCCTTCTACGTTTTCAAATCCTTCTGTGCTGACAGCTCAACTTAACATAGTACGTATATTTAAATATATTTGACATACACAATTAAAACTACATAATTCTTTTCATAAATTTATAATAAAAATAGAAATTTACTGAAAATTTAAGTCGATATTTCAAAATATTTTATAAGCTTTGATACTAGGCGTATCTATACCGAGCAGGTATTTTTATTTTCATAAATTTTTGCTTATTTTATTTATATATTGACGTAATGATTAGAAATTACAATATTTTTACATAAATTTTAAAATTTAAATTGATATTTAAAATATTTCATTATATTAACATAATTATGATATACTTTTTCAATCGAATCTCATGTTATGTTCCATATTCTTTATAATATTAATCTGTATGTATCAATTAAAGACATTGATATTCACAGATTTTTTTCCATGATGACGCTACATGTTAAAATATTCATAAAAATATTATTAGCTTAATATTTTCTTAAGAAAAAAAAATATACATATATATAAATCAAACAAGCGTATGGGTCACCTGATGGCGAGTGATTAACGCCGCCCTCGACCCTGTGTAATACCAGAGGAGTCACAGATGTGTTGCCGGAGCTTAATTTAGAGATAGACGACCTGAAAACACTGCTGCGGGTAGGCCATTCCATGGTTGGGTGGAGCCTAGAAGTATATTGGAGTGGAGTGGTGGAGTGGATAAGCAGAGTGTGAAAATATATTTTTTTCTATCTAATTCTAACACACAGTCTTATAGCAGAAAATATATAAAACAATAAACTGAAATTGACTGAATTCTGAATAAGAAGGCTACCTAATTGAACAAAAAAGTACACTACATCATAAATTTTACACTGCAAATTTTCCACAAGTAAATAAAGCATTACTATAATATTAATAAATAAGTATAGGATCTTAAATAAGTTGCTGCTGTTTTTTGAAAGATGGCGTTGCGGCACTCTGTGCATGGAATTTCGTACGGTAACGAATCACCAAAGTAGTACTATATGTAACCTCAAATTATATAATAGTAGAATAGTGTTTACTACAGTGTCAACTACATATTTATTTTCCCTTTGTGAAAATGTGTACTTTTGTGCCAAATAAAGTGTTTTTGCGGGGAATTTTATTGCACTGCTTTATTCAGAAAAAATCTGCAGCAGAAGCACACAGAATTCTCGTTGAGACATATGGTGACAATGCTTTGTCGAATACAACGTGCAGAGACTGGTTTAGGCGCTTCAAAAGTAATGATTTTGACCTTGAAGACAAAGAGCGTTCTGGAGCACCGACAAAATTTGAAGACAAAGAATTGGAGGCATTGCTTGAAGAAGATCCATGTCAGACGTTAGTAGAGCTCGGGAAAACGTTACAAGTAGATGCGTCAACAGTTTCAAAACGTTTAAAAGCGTTAGGAATGATCCAAAAGCAAGGGCATTGGGTGCCGTATGAGTTGAAGCCGAGAGACGTAGAACGACGTTTTCTCATGTGTGAATTGTTGCTTCAACGGCAAAAGAGAAAAGGTTTTCTGCACCGTATCGTCACTGGGGATGAAAAGTGGATTCACTACGACAATCCAAAGCGAAAAAAATCGTGGGGCATGCCGGGTCACGCATCAACATCGTCGCCAAAACCAAATATCCATGGTTCTAAGCTTCTTCTCTGCATTTGGTGGGATCAGCAGGGCGTAATTTATTATGAGCTGCTTAAACCTAATGAAACTATCACGGGAGCTCGCTATCGACTTCAGTTGATGCGTTTGAGTCGCGCTCTGAAAGAAAAGCGGCCACTATACGAGCAGAGACACGACAAAGTGATTTTATTACATGATAATGCTCGGCCACATGTGGCAAAACCAGTCAAAACTTAACTTATTCAAGGACCTATTATAAACATATAGATTTAAATACACAAAAATTATAATAATAATATATTTTTGAATGTACAATATATATCTGTAAATACCACATTTTGAATCTCTCGTTAATGCTATTAATATATTGATAATCTAAGTAGATATAATTAAAACCTTATAATGCGCTTGTCCACATAAAGAAATACACTACATCTTTTTTTTCAGCTTCACGCACTAACCCGCATGTAGCAGGCTAGGCAGAGAGAGGAAGCGTAGTGTTAAGACATCGTTCCCCACACTACCATATTTAATTTAAATATTTAACGCATATAATCAATATGTATAAGCACAAATCCACGAAACTTAATTCAGTTACGTAAATTATTACTCAAATAATTTCTTGTTTCTAACTTTTTCACATACGAATGAAATATATTATATCCTAAAGTTGGTAACAGTTTAGTTTATGAATACTTAGAGTAATTTTATAGAGCAAAGTTGTTTATTTGAAAAGTTCAGTAAAATGTGATTCAATACACAAACTCAGTTGTTTTATTTTACTAATTTAAGGATTCGTAACCAATTATGATATTCTTCTGTAATTCCACTAGATTATTATATTATAATTTGCATATTAGCTAATATAGGCAATTAAAAAATAAAAAAAAATTAGCTTCACGCTGTATCCCGCGCACAACAGGGTAGGCAGAGGGAATCTAGTGTAAAGACACTCCGTTCCCCATTTTTTGCCGAATTTTCGAGGCATTGCGTGTTGAGTGGCAGAACTCAACGCCGCGCTTTTTATAGGCAATTAAATATATATATACAGATGTACCTATAAGTATTTCAATTTCATGTACAATAATGAAAAATATATATAAATCCATGAATATCGGTTCACCTCGACTTGTGCAATTCAAAAGGTTTTCTTCATTTTTCTTAGTTTTGTTGCAGCTTTGATGGATAGTACTTTCTTGGCAACAATATTGCGAAAACACATTTACAAAAACACTTAACATTTTGTATATTTTAATAAATTAAATATATTTTACCTTTAATTTCCAAAATATTTTATGTTTTACATTTAAAATTAAAAGATAAATCAAAAGCAGGCCACTGTTAGGACTTAAACTACAAGTACATAAACTACACTAGTTTGAAAGTTTCTCATATGTTATTTTTAAACGTTCAATCGTAATAGTTAAAAATTCATTAAATTTTTTCACAAAACACAATTCAATGTACTTTCAATTAATGAAATTAGAAAGAGAAATCTGTCCAACAGTTTGTGAGTAACACAGAGGACGGACAAAAAATAGTTTAAGAGATACGACTGACTATACTAGTTTTACCTTACATTTAGTGAAATACGATACGATAGACATTAACTTACAACGAACCAGTCACAATACATGTCATCCTACTTTTTATCACCTGTTTCAAACATTTCACTTCGAAGACTATTTATTATCTAAAATCTTAAGTAAACGTGTGAGACATTGGTGTTACTTTATTAAATTAAGACCTCACAAATAATCTTAATAATATAAGACATTTAAATCTGATTATACTTTTTACGAAATATACAGCTTTTATACTAAAGGAGGGTCGTTAGATACATTGGTTTCATTAACCTAACAAAAATATTTCTGTATAAAAAATCTAAATATTACGAATGTTAGGATCAATGGAATCGATAAAAATGGCTTAAATGCAAGGAAGACCAACGTTACATCAAATCCTTAGGATACTGAATAATATTGCATAGTACAGACTTAAGAAGAATTGGACGATTTAGGAAATGACGCAAGAATTCCGTTTGCTATTGGCATGCCGCTCTCTTATTTGTTGTAAATGCGCTAGTTGAGCTGGCGACGGCACGTGCGGTTGGTTTGATGGGGATGGCGATGGTGACGAGCCAGGGGGACCTTGGGGCCCAGTCGGTAGGGACTGCCGTCGACGTCGACGCAGTGCTGGTGACAAATTGTACTTTACCTTCGCTTGTACCAGTAATTCCTTAAAAATTTGCGACACGTTTATATTATCTTTAGCTGATGCTTCCACAAAACCATTTTCCCAGTCAACTGTTACTACGGACTCGGTTGTATGAAACTCGACCTGAAACAAATTGTGAGTTATATATATTAATTTGTAATATATTTAATGTGGATCAGTATTGAATATCTCTTAGAAATTTCTATTTTATATCATACATCATATTTAATATATTATGTTAAAGTAAATAATAAATTCTTATTGATATGCGACGTAATTGCATACCAATAAGAATGTATTATTAAAATTATAGAATTAAATGGTCTTGAAATAATAAATAAGTAGTATTTTGTAATACTTTGTGTACAAAGAATGCCTGTCAAAAAATTCTAATAAATTTTATATTGTAGCTCATATACATAGGCCTATTGTGCCTCTCTAACGCTTGTTCTGCGCTCTCACTTGCACATTAGGCTCAGGTGGAACGTGACAACGAAATGACAATGAGTCATGCCTCTCGCCCGTGCAGCCGGCGTTCATCGATTAACAAGACATTATCGTGTAAAAAAATCTAATCGGGGGCATTTATTTTTATTTTATTTATTTATTTGGGACAACAAACATTTGTACATATGAGAAAATATATCTTACACAATGTAATAAACTTAATCTATGTACAAATCACACCGTTATCCACTACTTACTATAACAATAGAAATAAAAGAGATATTACAATACAATCTTACTAACTATAATAACTATAGGAGATATTGTAATGAATAATTAAAAAAAATAATGATAACAATATTAAATATATACATAACAGATATAAATACGCATACACAATTACACACATACTCACATAATAAATATATAATATATAGTTCAATTTTATTGTTACTTTTAACAATTATTATTATTTACTTTCTCGGTAATGGCTTTAATTCTTTTTTTATACGCACCTATTGTTAACCCAAAAATATCAGTATTGTAAAATTCAGCATTGTACGTTTGGGTCATTTGGTACAATGGTGCTCGCTTGCCAGCATTAGTTCGACATTTTTTCAATTTAAATAATCTGGGTGTTCGTGTGTTACGCAATGAAACTCGATTAGGTACCAAGAAATCTATGTTGCTTAACAATTGAGGACAATTTATATTAGAATTGCAAATATTATATAACGACATTGTACTTAACAGTTTTCTTCTCGATGCAAGACTCATTAATTTATATTTATCGAGCAACTCAGAGTATGACAAATAAGAATGTGAAAATTTGTAATGTAATGATCGCAAATACCGACGTTGCACATTTTCTATCTGATCAACATATTTATTGTAAATGGGGTTCCAGATTTGTAATGCATATTCAAGTTGTGGTCTGATTAAACTGGTATATAGATATATGAGCGTAGACGGCTTTTTAAAATCTTTAGTTGATCGCATCACAAATCCGTACATTTTAAATGCGTTATTAACAATATTGTCAACATGTTGATCGAGATGAAGGCGCGAATCTATAATGATACCAAGATCACGTACATGATTTACTCTATTTAATTGAGTCCCACTCAGAAAGTATTGTTGCTTAATTATATTTTTATTTACCAAGAGGTGCGGGTACAAATCTTAACTATAACGGGATTTGTACCCGTTTAAATTATATATTTTCCAAAAGGTATAAATTTTTCCATAATCTGTCCATACTGACTTTACTCGTTATGCTGCTTCAAATACATGACTTCGTTTTCGTTACGAAGCCTCACGTTCTAAAACTTGTGTTTAACGGCAGGAAGCGCCGCTAAGTTTCGCTAGAGTTAGAATTAACTAGTACTTTAGACTTTATACAGTTTATCAGACTTCAAAGTGTTCGATATAAATAATTAGAGAAGCATGAAACTGAGTCGTAGAATATGTATTATATGTTATTACAAGATATTATAGTGATTATAATAAAACTATGACACCTCAATTAGAAGATAACGTGTAAACTAAGTTTACATATGTATGTCTGTGTGTGAATATTTAACATTGATGAGCTATAGCTCATCAATGATAAATATTTATACTGTTAAATATTTATTTCTATTTAAGAAATTCTTTCTATATAGTGAGGAAAATTTTAAAAGCAATAAACAATAATATTTTTAAATACAGGTCTGCTTAAATAATAAAAACCGCTCACGTGCGAGTCAGACTCGCCCACCGAGGTTCCCATACCAATTTCAGGATTGTAAGCCAACGAGAAGTACTATAATTGTAGACAAGCCAAGCTTGCGTAAGCTTGTTGTTGAAGTACAATTTCAAATTTGTAAAGGTTTTTTATCTGTAACATAAACACAAATTTCTATTTTTCGGATATTTCTCTTTTACTTCTACTGCAATTTCACTCACTGCCTGTGAAATTTCATAATCGTATAATAGCTCTACGGGAAATACTCTATATAAGTTTTGATTACGCGGTGAATAAAGTTGACAAAATTAAGTTTGCATACGCTCATGCATAATAACGTTGTATGTAATGTAGTACTGTAAAGTTTGTATAAGTAATTGTGTAACTTTAATTCGGAATTTTTTCCTTTATTTGTATTATAAGCTTTCACTTCATGCTAAATTCTATAACTGTAGGTTCACGATAAATATCTGTAGACTTAGATTGTGCGGTGAATTTCGTAAGAAATGCAGCAGAAACTATGCATAAATGCTAGAAATTTGATTTTCTGTTCTCCGGGAGACCGTAGACATGAATATTTGATATTAATTTCAGCTTTGATATTTCTAAGCTATTTCGAGATAAATGGTCTTGACAGACGGACAGATTGACTATGAAGTAATCGTATATTTCACAAGACAACATTATAACTATCTTAAGAAAAATCAAAATCAGCTTCACGCTGTATCCCGCACACTGCAGGATAGGCTGAGGGAACCTATTGTTAAGAAACTCCGTTCCCCACTACATTAAGGATGGAAAAAAATAAGTATGAAACATTGTTTGTCCTTCCATTGTATAAAGACATTATTGTACGTGAAGAATATATTGTACCAAATATTTCTAACATAAAATATATATTTTTATCAGCTTTACGCTATATCTCGCACTGCGGAGTAAGTAGAGGTAACTTAGTATTAGGACACTCCGTTCCCCACTTCCTGCCGAATTCTGAAGGCATTGCGTGTTGAGTGGCGAAACTCAACGCCGGGTATTTGCCCTGGAGCCAGAGCGAAGAAATTAAAATATAAATTTAATCAAATATAGAGATTGAACCCACAACCAGACGTTTATATATATATGTATAGTCACATTTTGTGCCCCTGCGCCACGACTGGCCTCTAAAATAGATATTGGGGAAATATAATATCCATTCTACTGCATAATTAATTTGATAATAATGACGAATAAAATTAACGTAGATAATAACAACATTCAAATGATTATGTTACTTTATTAGCTAAATTGGCGCAAAAGGAAAATGTCGTATATTTTATTTGTGTTATTTCATTTCTCGTTTAAAAATATCTAATTTTACTATCAAAGAAATGTATATATAACCTTTATAAAATTAATTGAAATAAACATACAAGTAAAGAAAATAATTATAATTTTAACAATTAAATTTAGATTTCGATTTAGATTTCAAGAAATATACTATATTTCTTTAATCCGGTTATACAAAATGGGCATTACGTTCTATCGTTCGTTCCTGTCACACACATACGTGGGTCGGAATATAAAGATGAAAGCACTTCTATGTAACATATCCAACAGGCATTGACGACGATAATTTTAAGCATTTTAATACCCACAGCGTTTAAAAAAAACTAATATTTTCTATCCATATATAGTAATACTTTTCTGTAAAAGTAATTTCGAGCGATATTTTAGCACAACTCAATTTCAGTTTGAGATTCAGTGCACACGTAAATTATAATATCCGCTTTCCCGTGGATTTTGTATTTAACATTTCCGCTTTATAACTCTAACAAGCTTATTTTGTGTGTTGTTAATAAAATAAGAAAGTTTTGGGGGAGAGTTTTTATAATATATTAATACAATTTTGTGATTTTAAGGTGATTTTTTAAAATTTGGTGAAACCAAACGAAGTTATAATTTACTTTAAATAAAATATCGACGTTCTGACTGTCTAATTAGAGAGAATTTTAATTTTCTTGTCTTTCAAAATCAACTTAAAAAATCTCACTGTTTCAGGAAAATAATAAGAAAACATTAAAAATGAATGAAAGGCCAGTCTCGGCGCAGTGGCACAAAGTGTGACTGTAAAACCGACTGGTTGTGGGCTCAATCCCCACTCGAGGAGATGAAATGTTTACTTAAATTTATATTTCCATTTTTTCGCTCTGGTGCCGAGGACAAGCGCGGCATTGAGTTCTGCCACTAGACACGCAATGACTCCAGAATTTACCAGAAAGTGGGGAACGGAGTGTCTTAACACTAGGTTCCCTTTGCCTACCCTGCAGTGTTCGGGATACAGCGTGAAGCTGATTTATTTTTATTTATTTTATTAAAATAGAATATTTTTACGTTTACTGTATAGTAAAAACAGCGGATATAATAATATAATTGCATCAAAACATCAATACAATAAGTATGTTTAATTTATTAATTTTTAAATATGATCGCGCGCCTTGTATATTTTACTGATACATATCATACCGCAATTCGTAAAACCACATAAGATAGGAGGAGAATATATTAATTATAAGCCTTTTGGTTAAAAATAAAATTCTTTTTATAATTTATTCTATAATACATTTATACTACTAATATATAATAGTACTATTGAACATTTTTAAGGGTATTTTATTTTATTTTATACAAATTTTGCCTTAAAATCTTCCTTTATATTAGCGAATATATTATTTCTTTTTAATTAGAAAGAGGCTAAGTGTGAGTTGACCTCGTCCATAACAGATTCCGTAGTAGCAAGCGCAGATGACGGGTACTTAACGTATTGATTACCTGTAAGAATGTATGGATGCTCTCGTACATATATAAACATATATATTGAAATTTTCGAAAATGTGCCTATATCTCAAAATTGCTGATTGCCACTCGTGCAATCTTATTTTCGTTAAAAATTTTCATTAAGGTTTACTATTTAAGGCCTTATATATTTTTTTTATTTTTCATTCTCTTATTTTAAAAGGCAGAGAGAGGAGGGAGAATATGCAGTCACACTCATTACTACTTTGGAAGTGTCTATCTATCTTCATAACGATTTTTTTATATTGTATTTATGTATTGAAACAATAAAAATGGAAAAGTCAAAATATAAATAAACTTAATTTAACTTTTTAATTGTTTTTGGTAATTCACTATAAATGTCGAGTGCTTCGTTTAATGTTAACGTAAAAAAAATATTATACTATGACTATTTTTAACTACAAGGATTGTTTATCCGATTAAGGTTTCAATACAGAAATATATATTACAATACTGCCGAAAGGTCATTTCAATAATAACCAAAACAAGAAAATGTTTTCTATCAAAAAAAAAAAAAAATAATTGACTTTACGATTCTGTGAAGTCCATCTTTTTATGTATTAACTAATAACTAAATAAAGGTACATATATATGTACCTTTATTACTACGTACTATATAAAAGTGTCTCAATTGCGACTTCGCCCGTGAAGTCACGAAAGTATTCGTGTTTTTATATTTTAAAAGTGAAGTGAAGTTTTTTTTATTTCTGAAAGTTTTATCACCTTGGGTTACATTATCGTAAATTCTATAAGAATTTTAGATTGTTTTAGAAATAATAAAGTATAACTTAAGACACTTTCCAATAACACACTTCCGTCTCCCACTTTCTAAAAAGCAGTATTAAGTAGAATTTGGGGGCATTGTGTGTTGAGTGGCGGAACTCAACACCGCGCTTTGCCTTGTTACCAGACCGAAAATGACACTCCTTCTCATAAACCACGACTGGCCTCTATAAATATTAATACCAGAATAAATCAAAGGAAAACACTTAACTATTACCTAACCAAGAAATTCACTTAAATTTACAAGATCCAACTACTATCCAAATAAGCGAAGACTAAACAAAAATATGAATTAATAATAAATAACAAATCACCTCTAAGCATCAGTATATATCTAAAATGTATGAAAATTGACACAACCGTCAACGTCGTCTGCCAGTTGGGGTCGGCCTTTCCGTGACCAAGCCGCCACCGCACACCGCGCGGTTCGTAAGCTAATTAGTTTTGAATCTGTGATATCTCTTAAAGTATTTATTATAATTATGTACTGTAAAGTTTGATTTCAATCTAGACAAAATGCCAAATGTGACTAATACTTTCATATATAAATAATTTTTTTTTAGCTTCACACTATATTCCTTGGAGGGTAGCCAGAAAGAATAGAGCGCAAAACGCTAACACCCAATTTCCATCTTTGTTTTTCTTTGCATTCTTTCATCATATACTCATTCGTTCAACGTGCCCAAATTGCCTCAGCGTGTTCTTCTTCACCGTGACGTCCTCCCTAGTAGCCATCCTATGTACGCCCTACATATCCTCAGAAGAGATTGCATGTCACAGAATTATTCTTTTCTACATTCTTCTTCCGTTACGCCTACATACGTTTCGCTACAGTTTAACAGCGTCGGTACCAATATCGGACTGTGTACGAACAAACGTGCAGCTATGCCGATGTTTCACCTTCTCATCACTTCTCATCACTGCATGTAAAGCACCGTTAACTTTGTTACCGGCACCCTCCCTTTATACTAAACATACTTCCCATGACTTGTTCTAATATCTTAGGACTCCCTTGACATGCTTAGTGAAGTTGAGGATACTGGCGCACATCTAGAATACTCTTGTTATCTCCAGCTGTAAGCGAACCACAGTAGCCTCGGGGTGGTCGCCTTGTATTCTACCACAAATCGTCCTATCACGACGCTTTCGCTTGGTCTTACTCACACAAACAATGATGTCAATCTTCAGAGGTTAACATATTATATCGCAGACTTTTTTATACCTTTTTAAAGGATAATGTTTTCGAAGAAGATTGTTATCATAAATCTCATAAGGTTGAGGCGGCGCATCAAATTTAAGAGATCAGAAAGCTCATTTTCGGCGACAGTTACGTAATTAAAAGGATGAAATTCTTGATTTTTTATAGGAAAAAAAACGCTCCTGTTTATTCCAAGACCCTCAAGAATCTATCGATTCAGCGGTTTGGGCGTGGCGTCACAGACAAACAGAGTTACTTTCGCATTTATAATATTAGTATGGATATTTCTAGCTCTTACTTTTTTATTTTCCTCTTTTCCTGAGCTTCACTGTACACTACGTTAACATTGGTATTTGTAGATGACAACACCACCGGGCCACGACGTACTCGATATTATACTAAATATTTCATTTTTTTATAAATATTACTGCATTCTAATACCTAATTTTCGTCATTAATTCAACGTTCAATAGCTTTACATTTAAATTATAAATATCTGTGAACGCACTATTGACTAATTCGCCTACACGCTATGCATGATTCCTTATACATATACATACAACTAATACAAACAATAACTTTATAGAACTTAATATAATGAAAACGTAAAATACGGATGTGGAAAACGTAGCAAATATAGCGGATATTGACCAGACAGTAGCCGCTGCAGCTTATTATCTACTATGTTCCGGGCTTGTCGCAAACCCACTACGTGTTCGTAGCTCCATTAATACATGTCCACTTAGGTGTTGTAGTGTAATTTTATTAGGTTAGGTTAGTTGTAGTGTAATTTTATTAGGTCACGTTACAGTTACATCTCGTGGCCCTGCGCCACGGCGGCCTCATTTATTTGTATAGATATTAACTTTTCAGAAAACATACAATTATTTTAACGTAGCGGGATTTAAACCCGCGCTTCTTGGAAATCGTCGAAGCGCTCTAACCAATTTTAACACTTTAAAATTGTAAAAAATAAATAGAAATTTTTTATTTGGAAATATAATATATAGATATATTACAAACAAACAAATTCTATAGATAGTTCCAGCTATAGCACAAAACGAAGTAAGTTATTATTAAACCTGTATGTACAAATAATTTGTAAAATCTATGTATTTGGATCATATATTTTATACATCAGCTTCACGCTGTATCCCGCACACAGCAGAGTAGGCAGATTGAACCTAGTGTTAAGACACTTCGTTCCCCACTTTCTGCCGAATTCCGGGGGCATTGTGTGTTGAGTGGCAGAACTCAACGCCGCGCTTAACCTCCACACCAAAGCGAAGAAATGGAAATATAAATTTAAGTAAATATTTCATCTCCTCGAGTGGGGATCGAACCAACAACCAGTCGGTTTTGCAGTCACACCTCGTGCCGCTGCGCCACGACCGGCCTCAAGTTGTATATTTTATACGGATGAATTTAATTGAAATATTTATCAAAAGCGAAACATTCATACCTTCATATGTAGCCTTTATATAAGATCCTTAATTTCGTACTCGTATTTCTATAATATTTTATCAGTCTGAATTCCTTCATGTTTGGCGAATAATATATTACCTACGGAATGAAGGGTAAGAAGATCTAGGTGGATTTGTAGCATTTCTTTTTACTATTTCTTTATATATTATCTCCGTAAGCTGAATCTTCACGCGTCTTATTTCAATGTAATTGATTATATACCCGCGGCTTACAATTTGGCTATTTGGTTTTATTTATATAAATCAAGATTGCCATTTCCATTTGAAAAATTTAAGTTTGCTAAGGACAAATAGAAGTTAGTAGTAGGAGATGGTTACCTAACTATAATATAATATTTAATAAGTCTCGTAAATTTCTTAAACCGTTTGTACGTAATTGTAATAGTTGTTAACAGAATTAAAGAAAAAACGATCATAACGCAGCAGAATAATATTTCAAATAAGACATAACAAGGTTAAGCTTTAACGCTTTATCCCGAATTTAGCAATATAGGCAAAGAAAACCTGATGTAAGATACTCCGTGATACGAGATAAGATACTCCGTGTTATACTTAACATTTGATTTAACAATTAATACGCGGAACTCAACGCCGCACTTTGTCTTGTCAGAGTAAGAGAATAATTCTTCCCGCTGTTTGACAATCATCCACTTTCATTAGTTGGCTGAAAGAGATTTCTTTTGGAACTAAGCTCATTTTTGTTAGCAAATCTTTTAATTTTTTATTTTTTATATGTTTTAAGTCCAACAAAAGAATATATATATGAAAATAATTAATCGTTCCAATTGGAGATCACATCCATGTTATCCATTTGCGCTACAATTGCTTCGAAGATTGAGAATTAATTACTAACTCGTGGGAAAATATATGATGAATAAAGTGATTTATCACTTGATAAAAAATAATATTCTTATATATATTTTTTTATTTTAATATAGGTAAATTTACATATTTATGCTGGATAAATTTGGAACGTAAAGTTGCAGTGTGCAATGGAGGGAAATGGACACGTCAATCGTACATCCGACTTTTAGAGGCCAGGATGTTTGATGATAATGGAAATATTACATGACAAGGAAATTGACTGCACTGCTAATGTATTTCTCTTTCTTTCTAGTCTAAATAACTATAGATAAATTAAATAGCATTTATTTGAACAAAATTATTGAATTTTTAATTAAATTATCACAAAATAATGATGAATTTTCGAGAAACAAGTACTTTTATACATTACATATTTATTGATTAAACTTTCAGTAATTATTTCAGAAAAAAATCAACAGGCACAAAGTGTGACTATAAACCCGATAGGTTGTGGGTTCGGTTTCTATTCGAGGAAATTAAATATTTAATATTTCACCACTCAACACGCAATGCCTCCAAAAGTCGGCGGAAAATAGGGAATGGAGTGTCTTAACATTAGGTAACCCGCTGACTATTCCGCTGTGTGCGGAATATAACGTGACGCTAAAAAAATATATTAAATTTAGTTGTTGCGACTGTACTAGTATATAAAGATTTCAAATAGAAAACTAAATAAAGATATCTTAATATTGCGCTCAGATACAATATATGATACTAATACAATACTTTAAACGTAGTAACCCTAAGGCACGTATGAGATTAAATTCTTTCTCTAGCACAGTGACATATTAATAATAGTTGTTATTTACTAAAGACGTGGTCTCTACGACGCTAGTGCAGTAAAATTGTAAAGTTTGTAGAGTATTGAGATTGTAGGTAGGTATTTGATAAGAGGCCGTCGTGGCGCATGTACACAAGGGTGTAACGCGACGGTTTTGGGTTCGATCTCCACTCGGAGGAATGATTTTATTATTTATTAATATTTTCATTTCTTCACTTTGGCACCAATGCAAATAGCTCGGTGTTGAGTTCCGCCACTGGACACGCAATGCCTTGGAAAATTTGGTGGAAAGTGTATAACGGAGTGTCTTAACACTAGGTTCCCTCTGCCTACCCTAGTATGCGCGGGTTATACGTGAAGCTGATTTAGGTATGTATTGGTTTCATGTCGTATAAAATTATTATAAAGTCAAACCCACTCGGAGAAACTTATATATAAACTAAAACTCGGTGTATCGTTGTTTTGATAATATAGTGTGGCGAACGCGACACTTACCAGATCCCTACAACCTATATGAATTATATAAATAAAACATTATATATAATCATATAATATCTTATATTTTTTTATTCATAAAATAATTAAAACATAAATACAAATATTAATATAACATATGTACATATAATACTTTATATACTTATATAAATTATATAGTAAATACATATTATATATTATAACATATACATGTAATACACAACATAAATATTTACACTTTAAAAGCAAATAAATAATTAAATAAGATACAATAATTTATGTAATGTCGGAAGGCAGTCGCCGCGCGATCGTATGGTAGAAATGTCTTTTCTAAATAAAATACCGTTACTTTGAACAAAGAAACGCAAGCGCATCGGCTCGGCCGCCTCCCGCCAACCAGTCGAATCCTAGATCTCGTACTAAACGCACGTCGCTTATCGCTTGTGATTTGCTACACGATTTTGCACCTTAAATCTTTGTTTTAAGTCATACTTCCTTCTTTCATCTAAACTTATCTTCATACTTCGTTCTTCTTATGCTATTCTGTGCTGTGCCTATCTAACTGTATAATATATTAACAATTATTTATAGTACAAATAGTACAATCTCACTAATCTCAGGAACTACCTTATGCAATAGTTTTTTTTTGTATTGTATAGTCTGATAATCTAACCATTCATCTTTTTGATAAGTTTTATCAGTGAACATTTCTTTATAATTTATATTGTTTTCTCTTACGTATGTCATTAATTTAAGAAACATATTTTCTTTAACTTAACCCGAGCCTAAGTTGGAATAGAAAGAACTAAGAATATACAATAAAATATTTTATTTACTAACATTTTTTCTTATATTAGTGAGATTGCTCTAATATGATTTATTGCTATATGTACCAGTAATGGGATTTTAGTTATTATTATTATAAATAGTATTATTATTAATATAAATTTGTAACTTGGTTGTGGGTTGTGTTACTGTTTGACGCAATTTTTGTATTCTTTAATTATTAATAAATAATGAAATGTAAGAATGATTAAGTATACTGTAAGTATGTNGGTTTTACAGTCACACTTTGTGCCGCTGCGCCACGACTGGCCTCGATTATTTCTAAGTGCACAGAGTTTTTGAACGTCTGTCTTTTTCAGTATTTGTCCAGGATAATCTCCGGTACAGAAAAATGAGATGAGGCTGCGGAGTCAACAATGGCTACTTTTAATTACGGAATTACCGCGGGTTCAGGATTTACACAGGAAAAGCAGCGGTTATTGTGACCATTTATCGGTAAAGGTATCAATTTCATACTAAAAAAGTTATCAATTTACCCTAAATATACTTGAAAAGTTTGAAACATATAGTATAGTTCATGCAAGAGGTGTATGGGGTCCGCTTCCGGTAGTATAAAAAAACAATATACCAAGGAAGTGAACTACACATATCTACAATATTGTAATTTCAATTTTCAATTCATAATCAAATCATAGTTCAAAAGGAAAATTATATTAATTTTTTTCAGCGTCACACTATACAGTGTGACTTACCCAACATAGTGTTAATACACTTTATTTCCCACTTCCCGCCGGATTTTCAAGGCATTGCGTGACTCAGACCGCCTGAGCCACCACCAGGGAATGAATTTATTAATAAATATATATTCCCCCGAGTGGAATTCGAACTCATTACAATCGTGTTTAAAGTCACACCCTTATGCCACTGCGTCACGACGGCCTCGAGATTATATTGTGTGGTTTATTTCAGTTACAAATATAACGCTGAGATGGTTTCACAAATGTCTCAAGAGATTTATAACCTCAAGGCTTCGGTCAACACTTTATTGTCTAAGTTATCTTTCTCTACACGCGTCTCGATTTCTCTTAAGGTACCTTCGGGTGTAGACGTGACAAATGAAATATTCGGGCATTTTGTTCAGGGAAAAATTGTAGCTAACAATTTCTTTTATATCTGACGAGCTGTATATTATATGATAAGTTCTAATTGAACATTAAAGATAAAAGGAAGGTAACAGAAGTATGTGATAGAATTAATGACTTCGTATTTGCAAATTTGGTGACACTAGGTGTCGAATGGTGGGATCAATACGATACTTTCTCTGACTGGGAAAATATCTTAGCGAGGAAATAAATATGTAATGTATATAAATATATAAGTCATGTGGCACCAGGGACCTAGTGTTAAGACTCTTCGTTCCGTTTAAGACACTTACGTGTTACGACGAATTTTAGAAAATTACGTGTTATCTAGCGAAACTCAACGCCGAGCTTTGTCTTGTTACCAGAGCGAGGGAATGAAAACATTAAATAATTCGAAGGAAGGCCCCATATTATCAATGATTAGAAATAAATACCAACAAACTTTGCCTTTACAGTCACACGCTATGATACTGCGTCACGACGGTCTTAATTATTACCTCATAACAATAATAAAATAAGATAAACTAACCTGTCTTTCACCAGATTCTGCCATATCCACTTTATTACCAACAACAACAATTGGCACGGCCGTACTTCCTTTACTCTCGTGGATCTGATCCCTGAGGGCCCGAACTTCAGCGAAACTGTCCGCATCCGTTATATCGTAGACCAGTATGAATGCATCAGCTGATTGCATAGACAGTGCTCTCATTGCAGGAAATTCATAGGCCCCGGATGTGTCCAAAATATCTAGTGTTAGTCTAACTCCAGCCACATTGAAGTCTCCATGATGCATCTCTTCAATAGTTCTCTTATATTTCGTGCAGAAGGTTCCATATAGGAATTGACATATTAGAGAAGATTTGCCGACTTTAGCCGCACCCATCACGACGATTTTGTGTCTTACAGCATTGTTGGTTAGGTTGCCGCTGCTCGATGTTACTGTGTGCTCGGTTTTGTCAGGTCTGTCGACAAGATATAATTTTAAATGCAACAGAGCCCATAGCATAATATAAAACTCTTAATAACTATAAAATCAGCTTCACGCTGTATCCCGCACACAGCAGTGTAGGCAGAGGGAACCTAGTGTTAAGACACTTCGTTCCCCACTTTCTGCGTAATTCTGGAGGCATCGCGTGTTGAGTGGCAGAACTCAACGCCGCGTTTAACCTCCGCACCAGAGCGAAGAAATGGATACATAAATTTAAGTAAATATTTCATCTCCTCGAGTGGGGATCGAACCTACAACCAGCCGGTTTTACGCCACGACCGGTCACGACCTCTAATGTGGACAGAAAGAAAAAGCCGACTGTCTTGAATTTTCACTAAATTGCGAAAAAAGAAAAAAAATAATAAATCAGTTTCACGCTGTAGCCCGCACACAGCAGAGTAACCAGAGAAAACCTAGTGCTAAGACACTCCGTTCCCAATTTTCCAAAAAAAATATTTCGATAAAAAATAAATATTCTAATAACATTTTTCCATTATGAATTGGATAAATGTAACTATTTCATACTAGTATTGTAAATATATTTCATATTTTGTATTAAACCCACTTCAGCTTATACAGATAGCTCTTATTGTTGCAATATTGTAGGTATTTATAATATATTTTCTAGGCACCCTACAATACACCCACATACATTATACGCCCGTATGATACACGATCTATCGTTTAATATTTTTCATTGTAAGCTATTTAGTATGAAATAAAATTTAAAACATTTTGTTAAGCGTCACGCTGTTTCCTTAACACAGTAGGGTAGGCAGAAGAAACCTAGTGTTACGACACTCCGTTGCCCATTTTCTGAAAGCTGGAGATATCGTGTGTTGACTGACGGAATTTAATCCGCTTTGCACCAAAGAAATGAAAATGTTTAATATTTTATTTTCTCTAGAGGGAATCGAACCCTGTCACGACCTGTCGCGAACACCATCACTTTTTGCCCTTGCGCCAGGAGACGCCTCTTTAAAACATTCCTATCATTCAATATAAAAAACTGGATTTCGATATGAGAATCGTAATCGTTTTACCCTCTGTACCAAGGAGACATTTTTCGTGGAATGAATTTAATCATGTAAATCAGATTTAATGATCAAAAATCTCGTTAAATAGACTATAGGGGTCTCAATGTTATCTGATTTATTATTTTAGTAGGTTCTATATATTACAGTGTAGATTCAAAAATTGGCGATGTCTTTCTTTTCAATCTATATATATAAATAATCGTAATATTTTATATCATCTTTATCTTTTCAAGTGTTTCGTCCATTTCAAGACTGCGTGTTCAGTGAAGGAACCAATTACATGATATATTAAATAGAACAAAGGTACAAATATATTTGAATTCTATGAAAAAAAGAAATAAATCTTGACAATTTTTATTTGAGACAATCGTGGCACAGAGTCTAAAAGTAAGCGCAAGGTTTCTGCGTTGATTTTTTCCCTTTTTTTTTCTGTCTTTATGCTGTATCTTGTATATAGCAGAATGAGCAGAGGAAAGACGGGAACCTAGTGTTAGGACACTCCGTTCCCATTAAGATATTTCTGCTCACTTTACCAGAATTCTCAAAGAGTTGCGATGAAACGGAAATATTATTTTTTTCATTCGCCGGAGTGCGAATGGAATCCACANAAATAAATCTTGACAATTTTTATTTGAGACAATCGTAGCACAGAGTCTAAAAGTAAGCGCAAGGTTTCTGCGTTGATTTTTTCCCTTTTTTTTTTCTATCTTCACGTTGTATCTTGTATATAGCAGAATGAGCAGAGGAAACACGGGAACCTAGTGTTAGGACACTCCGTTCCCATTAAGATATTTCTGTTCACTTTACCAGAATTCTCAAAGAGTTGCGATGAAACGGAAATATTATTTTTTTCATTCGCCGGAGTGCGAATGGAATCCACAACCGTTGCGTTTACAGATGCACGTTTATGCCCATTTGGTACGTACTGTAATGTACGTACTATTATCAGATAAAAATTAAATTTCAATTTAATTATTCCTTTACATTCATACATACAGTTGTATAATAAAGTCGTTGTATGAACAATGAATCGTAATATTTTATATCATCTTTATCTTTTGAATTTCATACATAATGGAGAGTTGAGTCGAGCGTGGCAGTATACGACATGCATTCATTTATTCAAAACAAGAAGAATCACATAATTACGACAGCCGTACAACATCAACATAACGAGTATGAAAATGCAACTTTTACATTTAAAATATGTTGAAAATGTTACTCCTCTACCCGTGAGTTATAAGTGTGCTTACTATTTTTTTAGAATACGAACAACTTTATACGTCTCTCGTTGGTACATAAATTAATATTCTAGGCAATAGTTTGTTAGTAGAAGAAAATTTATTATTTATGCTTTATAAGAATTGTTTGAATCCTTTTTAATTATTTATTTGTAGGTAGGCAGAGGGAGCTTAGAGTTAAGAGATTTTTCTGCCGAAATCTGGAGAGGAGCGTGCATATTCAATAGCGGAGCTCAACGCCACGCTTAGACATCAGAGCAAATAAATGAAAATATTAATTATTTCATTTCCTCTAGTGGGAATCGAATCCACAACCTGCCGCGTTCACGGTAACAAGCTTGTGCCCCTACGCCACCACTGGCTTCAATTTAATCATTAATTCTGATATTTTAAATAATTATAAATATACAACTGTACTTGAACTGCTACAGCTAGCGATTAAAGCAAATTACGATTAGACAGACGTATAACATACAATCCAAAGTGTAGCGTCACCTCTAACGGTATCTATTATTTCCATGTACTATCTGGTGTTCACAGTGTCACTGCTTATCGGTCGCCCGCCGCAATTTTGTATCGATCGACCAATAAACTATTTTACAAACAATACAGGAACAAGCTGCTCAAGATGTAAAAATTGATGTTAACAGTAAAAAGTCGTAGCGCAGCAGCACGAAGTGTGACTGTAAAAACGACTGGTTGTGGGTTCGATCCCCACTCGAGGAGATGAAATATTTACTTAAATTTATATTTCCATTTCTTCGCTCTAGTGTCGAGACTAAGCGCGGCGTTGAGTTCTGCCACTCCACACGCAATGCCTCCAGAATTCGGCAGAAAGTGAAGAACGGAGTGTCTTAACACTAGGTTCCCTCTGCCTACCCTCCTGTGTGCGAGATACAGCGTGAAGCTTAAGTTCTCTTTTTCTTAAATACTCGATTATAACAACTAACGTTCTGTTTATTTGCATAGGTGGAATTTTAATATCTTTTACAAACACTGTATCTGTATAAGCATTTATGTATTATTTTAGGTTAAATCTAATCAGAGTGTACAGTGTATAAAAAGTAAAAAAATGTTTATATTATGAGTAAAAATACTGTCTGTCTGTATTGGAGATTTCGTAGTTCAAATTCAAAGTTGTTTTATAGTTAACATTTTAAATGTTTCGTCGATCGGGGGCATTCTGGTTTGGATGGGTGAGGTGAATAAGAATTGATAAATGAGAATTGATGGCTAGGGTGAATAAATTGGTATCGAACGATGATTATGAAATATTAAAATAATGTAAAATAATGAAAAAATGATTATGAAATATTAAAATAATGTAAAATAATGAAAAAATGATTATGAAATATTAAAATAATGTTTTTTTAACGAAACAATGTTAAAAAAACATTATTTTAATATTTTATAATCACTGTGAAACAGAAAAAACTTGTTTGAAAATAAACAAATAAATTTGAAGGTTCTTTGGATAAGATTTATAGATAAAAATAGACCAGACAAAAAAAAAAGATAAACATAACTATTGTTTATATTGTATTTTCATTTTTAAGCCTTATATTTAGGACATCTGTATATTATTCTCATTTTAAACAAATTCTATGTTCCGCTATCAAATTTTCATGATAAAACACAGCATCGCTCAAATCCCTTTGCTTGCGCAATGCTATAAGTACATTGGTCTCTATCCCGCAAAACGTCTGGGTCCGATTAATCGTGTTACCAGAGACCACGTTACAGGCCAGTTTACCTGAAATGGAAATCATATCGCTCTGCCCTGCCCTATAAGACTATATAGGGGAATTGTGCTTAAGATTACATACATTTTCTTTCAAGACAAATATTTGAAATAAATGAAGTCATGTGAGATTAGCATATTGCGCATATTATCATATATATCATAATCAATGAAAATATTTTAGTTTCAGAACAATCAAAGTAACGTACAATTAAATACATAAATCGCACTTCGGTCGACAGGTGTAAGACAACATACCTATAGGGTAAGATGACATAGTATGTCATCTTAGATTTTAAACGTCTTATACCATCATTATTTTATGAGCATAGTTCACAAAAAAATAGTTTCTTCTTTTTTAAACATTTTTATTGGTCAATCAATCGATTCTATTCATAAGGGTAAGATGACATAGTATGCCATCTTAAACTCACGTTTTGTATGTCATCTTACCCAATAGATATGTGTATTTAATTGTAACAGTTGTGACAAAAGTTTATAGGTAAGAATGCGCTTTTAGCGTTAGTTGTGTCATATAATAAGCCTACTTTACATTTAAAATAACTTTAAATAGAAAACCCTTACCTTACGTGTATTTTCACCACCAAGCAAAAGCGAAAGCAAAATTTTCTGCTATTCAAAATGACTAAAACATGAATTACTTGCCAAAGTGCGTTTACTTTCCGTCATAATGAATTTGAATACTAGCGATATCTACAGACACTCTCTAAAACATCATAAGATCGTACTTAGCGTAATTATTTAAACCAATATTGGTAGTGTGTCATATTATCTTCGTATGTCATCTTAAGCACAACTCCCCTATGTGATTTTTGTAGCTTCACGCTGTATACCGCATAAGGCTCACTTTCGAACTTACTTTGTGCCGAATTCTCGAGGCATTGCGTGGTGAGTGGTGGAACTCAACCCGAATCGAACCCATAACTATCATGTTTACAGTAGCACGCGGGTTCACCTGCACCACGACAGCCTATAGTCTAATGCTATATATTGTACAGCGATATATTTTCAATTATTTACTTTATTTAACTTTCTAAGGGTATTTATGCCTCTAAAGTATGAATCATATTAATATGTAGTGCATCATGTAAATATAAGATTGTCAACTAGGAAATATGATTTTGCGTCTTGTTATATACATATATATCAACTTCACGCTGTATCCCTGCACACAGCAGGGTAGGTAGAGGGAACCTAGTATTAAGACATTCCGTTTCTCACTTTCTGCTGAATTCAGGAGACATTGCGTGTTGAGTGGCGGAATTCAACGCCGCGCTTTACCTCGACACCAGAGCCAAGAAATAAACATATAAATTTAAATAAATATTTCATTTCTTCGAGTGGGAATCGAACCCACAACCAGTAGTATTTACAGTCACACATTTATGCCCTTGCCCCTGAGCCACGACTGGCTTCATCTCTTCCCGCTGAATGCGGGATAAACAATTTTTTTCCTCTTGTGTAGATATATATGGTTTATAAGGCCCCTTTGGAAAAATAACAAAAGATTACAAAGAAAAAGCGAGTAAAACGAAAGTAAATAAAAACCTATTAGGTAACACAAACAAAACGACATAAAATTACTAAAATCGAGTAGGGTAAAAATTTTTAAAATCTGATGAGTTAAGTAGCTGTAGTAGTACTGCAGCGAAATTATCCATTTTTATATAAGTTCCAAAAATTTTATTATATTTTAATACATTAAATAACATTTTACTCTGTTATCATAATTTGGACACAACTTATTTTCCGGTTATAAAAGAAAAGCTCTTTTATAACCGAAAAATAAAAGCTTAAGCATTCACCAAATCGCCTGAGTGTGAAGGTAATAACAATATCGTAACAACTTAACGACGTCAATGAAACGATCTTGAATGCTTAAAAATATTGAGAGAGATAATCACCAATATAAAATAACTCGTTTACAGTTTAACGATATACAATATAAGAATAAATAAAAGTACAATAGAAGAAAGATAAAAATATTTGTATGAAACCTTTGTGCTATATTAAAAAAAACAGCTATATTTAATTTCGCCTTGAAATTTCGTTAAAAGCCTATCACAGACGAAAATGTGTCGCAAAATAACTTGTATTTGTGTGTTTTTAGAGCTGAAAATCATGAAAAACATCAGTTAAATATTTTTTGCATAAATATATTTTTGAAGCTTTTATCCGCCTTTTGTTTATGAAACATTTTCCTAAGCTGTTGAGATTGTTTTTTAACTCAACCATTTGCTACATTACTGATCAATAAACAAAGAGAACGTAGTGATAAATTTCTGGCCTCGTCAGTCAAACATCCAAACATAATATTATATAAATTTCCTCTTTAAAATTCGATTGAACCACGGTTTAGTTGTGATGGCTTTAAACAGTTTTCTATAGATTGTTCCGTTTTTCTATTCACTTAGAACTGTAGAAGGAGTGCAATTTCAGAAACATTTAGGAAAGAAACGCAATACGTCTTTACGAGCAGAACGCTCTATTTATCTGCGGGTGGTGCCATAATAGCTTTATTGAGTCGTCGAGAAACAATCGAAGTATATAAACGCTGTCGCTAATATCCATTTAAGAAAGTAATAAAGTATTGTTACTTTGGGTCGTTAGTAGTTAGGAAACTCGGAAGTCGATGACAAGGATATAACGGAATTATTGTAATTAACCTTTTATTAGTAATAAATTATAAAACTATTATTAATAGATTTTTTGAATCTAAGTTGAACTATCATTTTTTTATAACCAATTACAGATTATAGTAGATTTTTTAAATTTTGTTAAATCACTAAAACAGGCTAAATGTATTTACAGTTCACCATTCTTCTATTATCTATATATATAAAAGGACATGTACCTGACTGACAGGTAAGACGCACACACAGCCGTAACCGCTGTGCGTAGAAACGTGAAATTTGGACAGATGTTTATTTTCATAATCTGGGCATCCACTAAGNCCCACTAGTTATCTATATTGAGAAAAGACAAACTAGTGCATCCATATTTTACCTACGATGTACAATCAAAAACGGTCGATTGATTATACTTCTACTACTAATAATGAAACTAATTCTACTACTAATTGTATTATACCGCTATCGTCCCTAACAGTAGTAGCGTAATAGAACCACAACTACTCACTGAGATTATTAATTCGGATTTTACCCTATATTTTTTACTTTGGTTTTTACGTATTAGTAAAAAAGTTAGTATTAGTTTGATTAATATTGAAAAGTATTTGAAACTGGTTATGATAAAAGTAATTTAAAAGATTTTTCTATTTAATTAGTAAAATATATCACCATTGATATTTATATACAATGTAATTTAATAAATTAAGGAATTGGATATATTTCCTTCTGTCCCTTAGCTGCAACTTGAATAATGTTTGGTAAATAGGCAATCATCCATTAAATAACCCTCGATAAATACGCGGCTTTTGTTTCGTTTCCTACGAGACGTGTGTATTTCAAGCGTTTTATATCGGTGTTTATTGCCCTATAGGAACTAATGTAAAGTAAATTTGGTAATATGAAATACATTTGCATTCCAAAATGTATTATTTATTATACGTAGCTTTCAGCTATTCGATCACCATCATATTATAAATGCCAAATTACGATACCTGATTAATCTTCTAACATAAAAAACGATCCCCTTAATCGATAGAGAAGGTCAAGAGTCGGTGACTTACGTAAACTGAAATGGATATTCTAAAATAAAATGTTCAAGCCTATTTTCGTTATTAAGCTCTATAAATTCATAAATGCATTATCTATATATATTTTTAGAATGGGTTGATCAATATTTTCCATATTTAGTAGTAGATAAACCAATGCTGTGTCACGGTCAAATATCTTGTAATATCTTTAAATTTATATCTACGTTTCTTTGCTCTGGTGTAGAGGCAACGCGTTGCGTTGAGTTCCGCCACTCAACACGCAACACCTCCAGAATTCGGCGGAAAATGGAAAACTGAGTGTCTTAGAGTGAAACCGATTTAATTTATAATATTTTTTACAAAATTTTGTTAAAATTGTATTCAATAAGAGTTCACTAATGTGACGGCATTTAAATCAGTAAGGAAACAAAAATAGCGAGCGTATGCTGAAACCACTCCCCGCACGAAGGCGCAGACGGGGCGTATGGTTTTATAAAAAAAAACAACATTAATATCGGATGAATGAACAATAATAATGTTACAGACTGAAAGGGGGTGCGACGCCGCCATCGCCTTTATTCGTATATAAAAGGATAGTTCCATGAAAGAGCGATTCTTTGTGAACGGTGTAAAAACGTTTCAAACACGGTGTCCGGCGTGAACAGACGTTTGGAATGCGTCTAACTAATAAATCAGCTTCACGCTGTATCCCGCACACAGCAGGGTAGGCAGAGAGAACCTAGTGTTAAGACACTCCGTTCCCCACTTTCTGCCGAATTCTAGAGGCATTGCGTGTTGAGGGGCAGAACTCAACGCCGCGCTTAACCTCGACACCAGAGCGAAGAAATGGAAAATATAAATTTAAGTAAATATTTCATCTCCTCGAGTGGGGATCGAACCCACAACCAGTCGATTTTGCAGTCACACCTCGTGCCGCTGCGACACGACCGGCCTCAATAATATAACGTTTATATTTAAATGTTGTTATTTAAAAACTTTATTGCTGATTTGCTTGCTTTTAACATAAAACACTTACAAACAAAATATTTTATAACTTAGGCCGTTTTAATACTATGTAATGTTTATCTGATACTATTTACTATTGCTTATCAATATCATGTATTCAAAAATGTTATAATGTATAGTAAATAATGTATATATGTTCTTATACTAATGTATATGTATATTGTAAAAATGGAAGTCTAAAAGCTTATTGCATTTCTAAAATATGGAAATCACAGAATCCTTCATGCTCGAAGTTTCTTTTTATTTAAAGAACAAAAGCTAAGAACAAAGTTACTTAAAAAGGCTTTTGCTAAAGCAAAAGCAAGCATAAATAATGCTGGCTTTTGCTTAAGCAAAAGAGCCGAATCACTAGAAGACATAAAAAGTCTTACTAAGGCTTTATAATTTCCAGCTGTAATTGCAGGTAAGGCTGGTATTGTTTGAAATTTTATATAATAACATGAACTTGACATCGCTGCACGTGCCGTTTTAATGAAGCGTATTGATGAAAGTAAGGCATTTCAAAGGTAAACAATAGAAGGTTTACACGTGGATGAGGCGGTAAAGATTTTTCTTTGTAAAAGAAATAGCTAATCCATTGAAATAAATATGCTTTATGTTTGGTTAAATACAGTTCTTTAGATAAGGCTTGGGGTGGCGTGAGTTTGCCAGTTAACCATATTTCTTTTCACAAATGTTTGCTTTTATTGAGATCCTATGATGGAAATTGATTTGCATAGTTCAATGATAATGTATAATATCATTTAATTATTTCCTGGAAGCTCATCTGGAAAGTATATTTGGTATTTTTGAGAAGTGAGCTTGGTAAAGACGAGAAGATACGAAATGGATTTTGAAAGGTGTATTTCTGCCGGTAACAGAATTAACAGAGCCTTAGCTGCATTGATGATACGGCTAAACATCAGCAAAATTACAAGTTTGACCGTACTCAATGCAATGTTGGTACTGACGTTGTTATATGGCTACAAAACTTGAAAGAACGAAAAAAAGGTGAATGTTGTAGACATGTGATCTCTTTGTAGGATATTCGGAGTCAGTTAACTGGCCGAATCCACAATGAAGAAATACACACGATTGCAGACACTAGAATAAAAAGGACTTGCTCATGTGGTTTGCGCACGTCAAGTAAACATTCGACGAAAAAATGTCCAGAAAGATTTATAAAGCAAGAGAGAGTAACAGAGAGAAAAGCAGAAGCGAGACTTTTTTAACCTTCGAAAACTATTATAGAATCAGAAAGTCATGTAAAAGGCGTGAAGAGTCTCGGAGGGCATGTAAAAGGTTAATGAAAAGAGGTATGCATAGCTTCTGACACTCCTGTCTACCCCGCTAAGGATAATGTTTCACACATTTCACACGCTAAATAAATTGGCTGAGTGAAATTTACGACATGCTTCCATTTTTCACTTCCGTAGTACAACTCTAAAACGTTGGTTAAATATTATCGTCTCACGCCCAGTAATTTCAGTAACTGAGTAAGTATCAGAAGTGTTGTTATATGTACGTTGATTTATAAAATGAATTTAAAGCATCTGTAATATATTTTACAACTAGACGATAAGGGTGAAGAACCAGAAATTAAATTAAATATCATAAAAAGTAAGTTTAAAATAAAATGTGTCCTATTTTCACATGAAATAAAATGAAAAATATAAATATACTATAGAAAACTTTTATAACACAGTCGTTCCTTTCAACACACGTCCTTCTGTACGTGTTGCTTTAGAATTCTCAAGATAGTATTCAGCCAATTTCAATGTATGTATATAGAAAAATGCATTCAAAATGTTTACCAATGATAAATTATTTTATACAAACAGAACGACTGGCCCTTTACCCATTGTTACTCCAACAAAAGGTTATTTATTATGTTAACATATTTTGTCTTTGATCCATTAACCTTATAGCAGACGATCCCAGGGTCCCCAGACCTACGTAGTTTTAGCATACCTGAAATTTTGAGGACTATTATTCTAATATGTAGTTAAGACAGTATGCGTACTCATTAACTTGAAAGTGGGGTCCTCTTAAAGGTAGTGTCAAATAAAGGTACATCTCTGTCTGGAAGGATGATTAAACCATCGGGTTGGTCTGGGTGCTTTTTGAAATAGTCCATAAATAATATATGTAAAATTAAAGCTTGCTAGTATAACTAGTTTGCTCCAATTTTATACAACCTTAAGGACGTCTGGCAGAAGTACCCACGTAAAGGGTCTGGAGATAATAAATATAATTTTTTACATTATTTTTAAAAACATATTGAACGACGATTTTATTAACCAGTGTTGCTATTTTAACGTAGGTGAGTGAGTAACTTAATTTGGCGCTACCTTTGTAAGGGCCCCACTTTCAAGTTCGTAACCACCACCACCGCTACGTTCAAGGCAGTACGCATACAGCCTTAACTACATTTTCTAATATTCTATAATATTAATCCACAAAACTTCAGCTTTGCTAAAATGACGTTAGTCTGGGGGCCCTGGGATCTCAGTCTTTTATATAATTTTATGAATATCTCACAATCCTAAACAAAATTTAGAAGAATTCAAATTTATAGGGCCTGAAATTACACTCAAAATTGTATAAAGTAAGAAATATAAGTAAAAATAACATTTTTACAAGTTACGCAGATAAGCAATTTATAAAATTTGTAAAGTAACATTAATTAAAAAAATAAACTCCTTTTATAACTCCTTTTTAGGCCAGTCGTGGCGCAGCGGCACGAGGTGTGACTGCAAAATCGACTGGTTGTGGGTTCGATCCCCACTCGAGGAGATGAAATATTTACTTAAATTTATATTTCCATTTCTTCGCTCTGGTGTCGAGGCTAAGCGCGGCGTTGAGTTCTGCCCCTCAACACGCAATGCCTGCAGAATTCGGCAGAAAGTGGGAAACGGAGTGTCTTAACACTAGGTTCCCTCTGCCTACCCTGCTGTGTGCGGGATACAGCGTGAAGCTGATTTAATTTTAATTTTTTAACTCCTTTTAGTTGTTTTAGGATTAGCCCCTTACCAAATTCGGCAAAGGTAAGTAGAAAATCCAAAGTGAAGTGAACCAGTAAATTAGTTAACGCTCTGTAGATTCTACACCACGTTTAAGGTTCGTTTATTTAAAAATTTATGAATGAAGTATCGTTGCACAGTGGGACAGCCCGTGACATTATTTGTAGGTTTGATTCTCGTTCGTGGAAATGAATTATTTAATAGTTTAATTTCCTCGCTCTGGTGACAAGTTCCGCCAATCAACACGTCATGTCGTCACATCAGAAATTCGGTGAAAAGTGAGGAACAAAGTAATAGTAGATTTCCTCTGTCTATCCTGATATGTGCGGTTACAGTGTAATGTTAAAAAAGTCTTTCAAATATACAATAGAGCAAGCTAAAAAAGAGGAAAATATTTACATATGCATTGTCCTTTCACCGCTCATAAAAGAGACTTGTTATCCAGGTTTGACCAAACAATTTTTTTTATATTTTTCTGATTGGATGTTCAACAAAGATTTGCCTACTACATCAAAATCGTGTTTAAGACACGATTTTGATCATTATAATTTAATAGAAAAATAAAATAAATCATTATAAATATTAAAATTTATCTATTTGGTTACCTTTATGTATGACTTTAACAACACAATTTTAATTTACTATGCCATATAACGTCGTACTCAGAATATTACCACTACTCAAAAAAATATTACTTTTACTCAAATCGTTATCCCTATATTGAATCACTCAATAATATCGACTCATTTTGTGTAGGTACATATGTATTTAACAAATATTCTTATTTTCTATATAGTAAAATTAAATATCTGTAGCTTTCAACGATCTTTCTAGAACACTAACAACACGAACACTAGTCGGAGCCACAGGAATCACGGCGGGGGTTCAGACGGAACAGTGTGTGTTACCACATAAATGAAATACCGTATTCACTATAAGAATTTATTCAGAATCCAAATTCCTTTAAGCACAATTACTTTTATTGCAACCATTTCGTTATACCCGCGCCATCATCCTATTTTTTATGTTGTCAACATTTAAAACGAATATAATATTGATATTACATGAAAAATGTTGACTTCCCTATTTAAATTAAATAAAAAGAAAGATAAATAACTCATTAAATGGATATTCAATTTTCCATAGAGCAATACTAAATATTCTAACAAATGCTCATATTTCAGAAATTTCTATTTATATTATAAATCTATGCAACCCCAAATGAGATTGATTCCACATAGCATTTAGTCTGTCAAATCAAAACTTACCAGGCTTATATAGTACCTACCTGGTACTGTTTAATCTTGAAAAAATATATAGTCGATCATAATATTTTAAATTGTATATTTATAAGATTTTTGTGTTAATAGGTAAAACTTTTTACAACTAAAGTACCTTGCAAATATTTAAGAAAGGATCTCATTAAACCTGAAAGGAAATTCATTGTTTTGAGCGAGCAATTTCAAATAAATTTTGAAACTTCTCTTGTAAAATGTTGTTTTTCTTATCAAAATAAATAATTCTTTCATGACCACCTGTGGGAGAGCTAAAACGGGTAAGTAGTGCGGAAGAAAGATAAACAAATGTTTACGTAAATTTCCATTTTATTTTTTATTATTTTTGATTAAACATTTGTTTTTAGCACATTTAATCACATAAATATATATAAAGATCTATTAATGAGCTTCTCTCTCTCTCTCTTAATCTTAGGAGCTACTAATTTGAATTAAAAAAGATTTTTGTGTTTGATAGCCCATTCATGGAGGATAGCTATAGAGGCCATTCCTCGCTCGGGAAGTGGGGAACGGAAGTGTCCTAATGGGAACGTAGTATCTCAACATTAGGTTCAGAGGTTCCCTCTGTCTACCCTGTGTCTTAAGTGTGGAATACAGCATGACACATGACACAGCTTATGTCTTGATAATCGTTTCAATGTGAATTACCTTTTCTACGCTTAAAATTACATTTTTTTTATTATTACTTAATACTACAGACACTTGGTCCGTACCATTTTTTAATTTATTATTATATCTAATTTAATAATCATATATATTAATTACATTATTGTTTACATACAATTAATACCTATAATAAGAAAATGTTATTTTTAACTTTTTAACAATTCTCAGTTATTTTCATTTGAGCAAACAGACGTAGCCGCAGGTAAAAGTCAGTTTTATTATTACTAAACTCTAACATAAATAATTTTATTTTTTATTGTAATTGTATGTTTTGTTATTTTTTTACGATACACTTAAAGTCTTATAGTTGTTGCATTAAACAATTTAAGAAATATTTATCATAATTAATAAAACTATTAGAACCTAATTTAAAATAACCTAACTAAAAAAATATAATTTAGGGCGCTAACTAAATAACTAAAAAGGCGATTTGTGATCAGTTTTTAACAAGATTAGAACTTGAATTGTGTACGCTTCGTTTATTCATCTTTATTGTAGTTATACAGTAATATTTTTGAGCCCTTTAAATTATGTTATGACCTTATCATATAGGGACATTTTGTTTTTATATATCTCACATTGGTACATATATAGAACTAAGTGAGACATCACTTTACATTAATAATTTGTATTTTATTAATCAATTTAAAATTTAAGGACTTTCGAGACTTCTAAGTGATAGTGCTCTTTAAATATCTGGAAAGTAGCAGGCCCGAGGTAATACAATAGTACTTGATATGTATTGAAAACATGTAATAATGTTGAAAATGGTATATTCTCATGGTACATATTTAAATAGTCATGAATTAAATTTTATAAATTGCGTTACAAAATATTAGATAGCTAAATTTGACATTTGTTTCCTCGGGTCATTTCTAACTTTTCGATCGGGTTACAACCAAACAAGCTCTTCAGCTTTATATAGAATAGGAAGACGTAGTCTTTTTCCATAAAAAAGATAAGTTAAAGTTTTTGCTATGCTTTATTAAAATATTTAAATTATACAAACGTATAAATAAAACACAACCCATAAGAGTTAACACGAGACGAGACGTTTATGAGATGCAGTAATTGCTTTGCCTTCGTCAACATCAATGTCGCTTTCACAATAAGTGTAATGTGTTCAAAATGTCAATAGCTGCCTTTATTGGAGCAATCCACTTGATTACTGATGCCTTTTGGCTGTTATTGAATAATAAATACATATTTATGGTCCATTACAAAAACATATTACGTTTTCAAATATAAATTAAAGAAATGGTTAATCGAGTAACCGTTTTATAGCTATGAAGAATTTTTAGAAAATCAGATTATCCATAATTAGATAAATATTAAATAACAAAAATAATTTTAATTTATTTAATTAATTTATAATAAAATATAAACGTTAAATTAATATAAAATATTGTTATGTTATATAGTGTAATTAATATATGATCTGTAAGTTCTTTTAAATGTGTATATTGCTATTAACAATATTTGTTTGAAATTAAAATATATTTATTTAAATTAAAAAATGTATATTTATTTAAATTAAAAAATGAAATCATTATTTAATTTAAATAAATATATAAATATATATGTACTAAACTACCATACACTGTATGTATGTGAGGCATACGTATTATATGTAATACACGAAGATAATATTCGAAATTAACTTTATTATAACTTAATGTATTATGAAAAGTTAATAGTTGAAACTGGATATGCCGGAGGATCGAGCACTTAGTTCAAATTATTTTAATTGCTTCAACTTAGTCTCAAACAAAATTGTAATATATTTGAAAATATGATTATAGTATAATAACAAAATACAGTTTATAATTATAGTATTAATTATAGTATTTATTTGAACATAATGTTTATATTAATTTAACATAATAACGAACGTACCTTGGGGGCCTGCGATCTTCCTCTGACTCTTCTTTAAGGAAAGACGGCTGCAAGCTGAAGCGGCGACGGAATTGGTGCCTTCCTTTCATTTTGATCTATTCGAAGTCCACTTAACACATATTATCGGGAAACGTAAATTCCGATCAGGTAACAGCGGGATACGTGCGTTACGCGGGACGCTCGGGCGGCGAGTGGTGGCCGGGACGTTGCAGTACCGGGGTAACCTTTAAAATAATACTAACTTTTGTATCACAAGGAACATTTACTATACAGTAATTTTAGCAATTTAATATTATAATATTAATATAAATCATATATTTGTTAATAATAATTTTCAACCTAATTCGTAGTAACGCCCTACGCACTTTGCTTTTGCGCTACCTTTTATCACAATCGATTTTCACTTTGTTTTATCGTAGAACTTATCGAATCCGGTGTTAGATTACTTTTGCTTTTCATGAAAAAATATTTATTTTATTTCGTTATTTTACTCAAATGTTTCACAAAAGGAAGTATTATTGAGTGTTATAAATAATTGTGATTATACATATTATAGATATACAGATAGATGATTTAAAGTATTTCCTTATAATTGTTTTATTTAATTTACATATTAATATATATATATATATATATATATATATATATATATATATATATATATATATATAATTTAAAATATAATAAAAAAAATTATTGAATGTTTAATATAATAAAATTAAATAATAAAGGCTCTTTCTAGGATTCTAGCATCAAATAAAGTTGTTATTGAGTAGATAGACATAAAAGCGTCGCTATATAATACTAAAGCTCGCCTGTTGCTTCGTTTTGAACGAACGTCTATAAGGTATAAAACGATTGAACGATTTAAATGTGAAATAATTTTTGCCTTTGTCGGTTTTCCGCCTATATAGTCGTTTAGGATATTATATTTTTTATACAGTCATATTTTTGAAATAAGTATGTTGAAAATTAATGAAGTATTTGCCATTTTTTTAAAGAAGTAACCTTTAAGATGATATATGAAAAACTCGTTCATAATATCACATTTACATATGTTACGTATGTAGATTAGACACGACTCATCAACAAAATTAATTTTCTTAAGAAATTAAAGCTTTGTTTTCAGTTAAGGTAATTTATGGAAATAACATTCTTTGTAATTTCAATTTTTAATCTATTAAAGATTGAACTCATATTTGTGAAAAAAAAAATATGTACTTATATATATAGACCGTTGCCTGTACATAGAATATATATAAGAAAAAAGGTGGTATTTTATAACGTAATAGAAACAAAAACAATGTTCTTTTTTTAACTTTGTCTGTTTGTCTGTACATTTGTTCACTCTAATCTCGATCTCTATAATAATGAAAATTGCAATTAAATCAGTAAAAAAGACTTAACTGATCTAATTGCAGTTTTCTTGAATTAGTAGTAAATAACTGTCTTATTGAATTACTTCAAACTTTACTTATCAATCAGCTTCACGCTGTATCCCGCACAGCAGGGTAGGCAGAGGGAACCTAGTGTTATTAAGACACTCCGTTCTCCACTTTCTGCCGAATTCTGGAGGCATTGCGTGTTGAGTGGCAGAATTCAACGCCGTGCTTAACCTTGGCACCAGAGCGAAGAAATGGAAATATAAATTTAATACTTATCAATGCAGCTATTATACATAAAAAGTGTATTGTACTATTCGTTCGTAAGCTGACGTCTAGATTAGACTTTTCATTTTTTCTTTTCAATTCTTTCAATTTTCATTAAGCAAAACAATGTTTTTATCTATATTAACGTAACCTTAATAAAATACATCAACTTCACGCTGTATCCCGCACACTGCAGGGTAGGCAGAGGGAAACTAAGACACTCCGTTCCCCACATTCTGCCAAATTCTGGAGGCATTGCGTGTCGAGTGGCAGAACTCAACGCCGCGCTTAACCTCGACACCAGAGCGAAGAAATGGAAATATAAATTTAAGTAAATATTTCATCTCCTCGAGTGGGGATCGAACCCACAACCAGTCGGTTTTACAGTCACACCTCGTACCGCTGCGCCACGACTGGCCCCACTGTTAACGTAACTGATTCACGTTATTCACTTAAATGTTATCTTACTGACAAGAATTTTTTCATTTAACCCCAAGCAAAATGAAATGAAGGAGGCAATTTAAGAGGGTACGCCGCCGTTAAATATTTACATTCATAACGAGGTTGGGTCGTCAGCAAAATAAATATTTTACCTACCATATTAAACAAAAGATATTGTAGTCATCTTAAGAGATAATAATTAACAAGCTCGAAGATATTACCTGTTTTCGTATAGAAAATAATTTTACGTTGTTTTGATTTTAATTTACGAGAGAAAATTGTTTAATAAGACAGAAGATAATAAGAAGCGCTTGTGATAAAATTTTAATAAAACAGCAATTTGATGTGTGATAGTGACCTAATATCTTGATTAACTTTTTAATTGTCAATTATATTTATAATTTTTTTACTTTTATATTGTAATGTAAAATAATGACTAAGCTTTTTCACATGAAGATATATAAAAAGTTATTCAGTCATTTTGCAAATATTTAAAAGTGGCCAGAAATTAACTAGTGCTTCTTATATCTATATTGTTAAAGCGAATACTTATTAAGCGTTATTAACTTAACCACGTGAAAAATTGCGGCACACGGCTGGCACAATTTTCGATGGCAGCATATTGGTATTAAAGGTTATATATATTAAAAAAAATTGTCAAGTTCGAATCGGACTCGTCAATTGAGGATTCCGTACAAACTTTAGGATTGCAGGTCAACAGGATGTACAACCTATAAAAGCTGATAAACTTCAGTTTGCTTTGTAATTTGTTTGTAGTTCATTTCATAAAAATTGATTAAATAAAAAAATATTATAATATTGTAATAATCTTTATCTGTAATATAAATATAAATAAATTTAAATTTATAGTATTTTTCCTTTACTTGTACTGTATCTGTATCTTCTTGCTAAATTTCCTGATTGTAAATGGAAATACTCTATAGATTTTGACGAGGCGCGAATTTTTATAACAAAGGAGACTGAAACTATTTTATACATTTTTGGGCCCAGAATGTAAAGAGATGAAAATGGTATGATTTAATAGATTTAGGTACATCATTCCCTCCCTGAAATCTATATAAATTTTGGCAATTTGAGAGCTGAGTTATTAGAGATTTGATAAAAATGAGGTTGAGTTCGCAGCACAATTTCTTGAATATCAACTTCTATAAAATATGTGATTACTGAGTTGTTTAAGCATTAATGTTTATTATTTACAAATAAAACACATTATAATGAATATTTTATTCTTCTTCTATTATTAATAAAATGTCATCTAAGAAGTGTGGAAGTGGAACTAAATTATTTTGGTACCTAGCCCAACTAAGGTACCATATAATACTCATAACATGAGCACAGCAGTCTACCATTCGTCTTCCTACAATAAAATTGCAGTATTTCATAACAATAGCTTCCCTTCCTCTACAATAGCTGTCAACTAAAATGTAACAGAAATATATTTTCCTGCTTATATGTCGGTATTATATCACACCTCTAAGTAACCAGGTTGTGATGGTTTTCATCGTCTAAAGGTCGTCGGACTAGGATATTGCAGTGTCCATTGGCTATCCCACAATTCACACAGCGATTCATATCCATAGCGTGGCGGTCGTATAATAAGATCCGAAAGATTTCAGAGTCCAGTGGGGAAGCGAGGGTCGTACAAAGTAGGCAGAGTCAAAATCCGGGAAAAACAAAGCAGTAGTCGTTGAAAATATCAAACAAACGGGAAAACACTCAAAACGCATCGACACGAACGTAATAACAGAAGCAAATGTTTTTTTTTTTAATTTTTTTTATTTAATGGCCTGATTTTGCGATGACAAACAGAAGCAAAAATGCAAAAAAATATTATATTAGACAAGGTGTCATTATCAATCAGCTGTCACATCTCTGATTTAAAATATGATTGATTTTAATCGATTAACGATTTAAATCTTATTTTTTTTCATTTTTCTCCACTTCCTGATTGTCAATTAATTTATTATTTGCAATTCTAAAAATAAAAAAAAATTGTAATTTTTTAGATCACATTTCAATTCTTTACGTTTAGGCCCAAAAGTTTTAGTCTCCTTTAAGAGTGTTGTTATGAATGCATACGGGCGTATGCATTGTGGCCTGGACAACATCTCCCCTTCCCACATCCTTTTCTCTTGTCCTAAGTTAAATCATCCCTTAAATGATGTCCTTCCGCACAAAATACCTCGTCCTCTGAATGTTCAATGTCTGTTAATGTTCAGTACTTTATGTAAATATATTAAACATAACAAAATTAAACTATAAACCATCTATATAAAATATTATTTATTACATATTAACCTAATACGCTGTGTACATATTTTAAATATGTGTTAATTTTGTTGTACAGCCTTCACCACGCTGTATTTTTAGTGGATCTTTTTGTATTCCTGTGTTATTGTACATGTATTCCTATATATGTGTAAAATTATCTCTTTTTACTGGTATTTTTTTTTCATGTGTTTTCCATACAACGTGACATTGGCGAAGTGAATTGTGCTCAACTGGTGTGCTCAACCGGTATGCTATCTGACACGTATATACGTGACAAATGAAGAAATTAAGATTCATGAGAAGACAGTGCTATTTGTTCAGCTGATTTATTTTACCTTTTTTCTGTTTTTAAATCATTATTTAAGACAATAAGTACATTTTTTTTTATAAAATTTTGACCTACATTTTTATTTTTATATTAACATTATGATTTAAACATTTTGAACAAAACATTTCTAGTTAGTTGTTCACTGAAGATGCTCGAATACCGTAACGGTATACATATTTAATGAGATTCATTCATGTTTAGACCCAATATGCAGACGTTTCCTTTGTTTAGATAACAACTATGACTTAATTACGTAGGAACATCCAAATACATATTATACTTGCCGAGTACGTGCTTGCCCGCTTATTCACCGTCACGTACACGAAAGGTATTGAAAATACACACGAGTCTAACAAATTGACGAAATTAGCTGGAAGTTATCAAAGTTCATTGGAACTTGAGTGAAAGGAAATGGTAATGTAGAGTTAAGATTTTTTTCTGTGATAAAATTAAAAGGCTGTGGCGCAGGAGTGGAGTGTGTGACTGTAAACGCAATGGTTATGGGTGCCATTCGCAGGGATTAAATTATTATCATTATCCTGCTCTGGTAAGAAGAGAAAGTGCGGCGTTAAGTTCCACTATTCAACAAGCAACGTCTCAAAAATTAGATGGAAAGCGGGGAGCAGAGCAGCGTGTCTCAACGCTAGGTTCAATCCGTCTACTTTGCCGCACATATGTGGGATACAGCGTAAAACTAAAAAAATATCCTCGTGTATTTTTTATAATGAATATTCAGTCCAATTAGAATCCAGTGACCTAACATCACTCCGCACACTTTACATATAGGTCTAAACTTTAAAAATCCAAAAAAAAAACTTTATCGGATTTTTCGACTGTGCCATGTAAATAGTATTAGTTTTGTATTTAATAGTCTTTATATGCCTTATGATTAAACATATTGAAATGTCGTTTTTTTACTTGTAATTGAGTAAGTAAATAAAATACTAAGGCCTAACAATAAGTTCACTCTGTCTACCCTGCCATGTGCGGGATACAGCGAGAAGCAGATTTTTTTAAAAACCGGTATCACCTCATCTACCTGTTCAAAATGTTTGCCCGATGGCTGTTTTGTACTGTAGAGAAGCTTTAGACTTTCTAACGTTTATTAAATTATTAATTTTATTTAATTGTATAATTATAATAAGTTTATTTATTTGTACCTTTATTAGTTCCTAAGACGATTCATACAATAGTACTACCTGTCATCTAATTTTAGTCTTATGTATTTAATTGTTAGTCTGATGATGATAAATATTGATAGAGCCGTTTAACGGCTTTTTGATGCCTCTAATTGTAAATCTTGTAAGTTATAAAAATATAAATTCCTTTTGAAATTTAAGACCAATTAAATTTATGTTAAATAGCTTCATATTTTATTACTAATGTACCTTTCTGATGTACATAAAAGTTATAATGCCTTTTTTTCTGTGATAATGAATATAAACTCAAATACAACATTGACTTTAATTTTCACTGCTCTGTACCTGTTCTCACTTCCCTGTCTCATCGAAAATAATAAATCGCTATAAAATCAGTATTAATCATAATTTTGCCTGGTCCTTTAAAGCTGGCTATATTGCAGTAAATTCTCGAACTCTAGTCACTTTTCTAACCTATTAATAACAAAAAACAGAGATTCACTTTTTGACTCTGTTTAATTCCACTGTGAGTAGAACTAACCACATATCTTATGATAGGTATAAATATTATGAGTTCGTGTAACCTTTTCTAGTTTCATCATTTTACTTTTATAGTTTCTCATAAAAAACGTTAATTAATACTCTTTCAAAGGAGAGCTAGTTTTTAAAGGAAAAATGAAAGCATCTCATATTAAAAACTAATTAAATCGAGGTCAAAAAATAACAACATAAAATAACAATTCTTTAATATAATAGAAAATTATAATTATAGTTATAAAATAGAAAAAAAAACGAATAAGATTATTAATGTAAGATAGGGACGCTATTATGGCGTATTTGGAGTAAATAAGGAGTTTAAGTTTAACATATAGCTGTGGGTTTAAATCTAATCACAAGAGAAACCTTATATTGAAAACGCACATACATACCTACATACTTTCATCATGTATGCATGTATTTATGTTATCATATTTATATAAAAAAAACGTTATTGTTATATTAGAGTATAAGAAAGTATTACAAATTTTGAAACAAAAATTTAAGTAATTATTTTTTTAAATAAAATATTCAATAAAAAAAATTAAGAGAGATCCGTAGCGTTTGGCGCTCAGTTCTCTCTGGCAATCCTATAAGTCCTATAATATGAAAAAAATAAATAAATAATATACATATTATTTATGATATTAACAATAAACATTACAGATACTGTAGACACCGGTACACGGCCGATTTACCCAATTCCGCTAATTTGATTTTCATATTTAACTTTAGTCGGAAATTTTAACTCGGTTAATATCAAAATATATTCCATAACCTATATTGAAATTATTGGGAAATATGTTTTCGACGAATAATAAGTTATTTTTAGTTATTTACACAATTTATATAAATATATATTTTTTAATATCATTTTATCACAAATATAGATACAAAGGTGAAAATAAAATAACAGTAAAAATATTCCCTTAATAAAGAAAGAACAGACGAAATAACTTCGTATTTCAAACTTATATTAGTTTAAGCTGTCAAAGAACTAGACTAGAATTAGATATCGTTGTTTCTAGTATACGAGTCTCGTATTCAGGTTTTACCACTCTCTTGGGCCTTGTGCCCTAGAAGCCCTGCCAATTAGGATAAGCGACTGACATCCTCTACTTTCGTATTCTGAAATCGTGGCTAGCAGTAATTAGGATGAAAGTTAAGTTCGATCAGTTCGTTATAAACTAAACTATTCTAAGTAACGGCTTACAAATAAACTTTTCTACATTTATATATACTTTTACTAACTAATTCGAACAGATTTTTTTTTCTATAGTCGTATAGTCTATTTATCAAGGAATGCTATATTTTGTTCGTTTAATGTACCTGATATTAGAATTACCTTCCGCAAACAGGATATGTCATACACAATAAGTTTTAATTATTTCAAGACATACGGCTGTAAGTAAACTCGACGGTTGTCGTTTCGAATCTTACTAGGAGCAATTAAATATTTAATATTTTGTCATTTGTTCGCTCTGGTACCGAAGTGAAATGCGGCGTTGGGTTTCACAACCAATTACTCTTATAGGATAACTTTTTTGTCCATCAGGTCAAGACAATTTTACTTGAGATTGCGTTAAAGTATCAATTTAAAATTAATATCAGATATTTAGGCTTACAGTTCTTAAACTTCTAATACAACGCAGTCAAAAGATATGAGCATATATGTATCGTTTTTGCTTCAGTTTGTATAAAATTCACTGCGTAATCGAAACTTATAGTAGTTTAGTAAGTAAAAGTTAATTATGTATTAGCTCGTTTCATACTAATAATAATAATAAGTGTATATGCCCGCAAAACTTAAGTTTGTTAACTTTATTCGCCGCATCATCATAACCTGTAAGGTATTTCCCAATCACAATCCTGAAATTGGTATAGAACTCTCAGTGGGCGACTCCAATTCGCGCTTAGTCGGTTTTTTCTTAAATATACTTAAATAAACATTCGTTTGAGGCCAGTCGTGGCGCACACAGCGTGACTGTAAAATTGACTGGTTGTGGGTTCGATCCCCACTNATTTCATCTCCTAGAGTGGAGATCGAACCCACAACCAGTCGGTTTTACAGTCACACTTTGTGCCCCTGCGCCGTCACTGGCCTCGAACACTAGGTTCCCTCTGCCTACCCTGCTGTGTGCGGAATACAGCGAGAAGCTCATTTTTGTTTTTTTTATTTAAAAATAATAAATGACGTTGAGTTACACCACTCTGTGTCTGACGAGGTTTCTTTACACAAGATTTCATACCCTTCTATGCAGTGCAATTGCCGTATTTAGATTTCGTAACTTACGTATTATTATCTACGTACATTTTTTTTAGTTTCTATCCTTCCAAAATGGTAAATAATTTAATTCAACGTTTCTTATATAGAACGTAGATTTATTATATAAAATTCTTGCAATTACGAACTCTTGTTATATCGTACAAAACACTCCGGGCGGTAAACGAATATAGAGGGTGACAAGAAAAAATGCTTTAATAAAATGATATTTCATGTATTACTTTAGATGGATTAGACTTGCCTTCGGAGACATAAAATTCAGTGTTAAATGTTTTCTTTGAAGTCAATCTTAACATATTTTGATGACGTTGTATGATAAAATCTTAGATGATTTTCTTGTGTATTAACTTAAAATAAAAGATAAAACGTGTAAAATATGAAAACTAATTTATTATTAAAATATAAAAATAATATTTTTCCGTCTTGAAATAAAATACGTGAAAATCTTTAAAAACAGAGCACTTATTATGCCTTAAATATCAGTACTATCTCTCAAATACTATGTTTTTACCATACTACCAATAGTATGGTGAAAACAGTATTTCATAACTTAATTTCTTTAAGTTAAATTTACTTAAATCCAGCTTAAGTTTTGGTTTTACTGTCATTAATATAACCAACTGTAGTAAAACGTCGCGTCGCGTCGGTCAGAGGGTAACGCGGCGTAAATAATTGGAGGCCCGCCCCGCCTTCACGCCTACGTCAGCCGCCATACGCTTAAATGTCAGGCGTGGAGTGTGGGCTCTGATTAATTATCATTTTTAAACTACAAATTTCAGCATAGAAATGTACAATATGTGTTACAAAGCTAGTAATAGTTATTTGTCAAATTTATTTAAATTATGTTTTTTTTCAGCTTCCGCATATAACAAGGTCAAAGGGAACCTAGTGTTAAGACACTCCGCTTCCTTACTTTTAACCAGGTATTTTGTGTTGAGTGGCGAAACTCAACACCATGCTTTGTTACCAGAGCGAATAAATGAAAATATTAATAAATAATAATTTATTTCCCCGATTGAGAATCCAACCAGCAAGCGTCGAATTTACAGTCGCACGTTTGTGCCATTGCGCCACAACGACCTCAGATTTAAATTATAATTACGTAATAAGACGTTCCGTTTTTTTAAATCTTTAAAATGTGATGTTTTTGTCTCTTTTATTCTTTGGCTGCTACATTAAAAGCTTGACGTGTCACTTTCAATTCGATGTGACAACTCCATTAAAAAGTTTTCAGCATTTTCTATGGGTAAACTACGCCTTTTCCAGTGTAACTCGCTTTTAGCAGTATATGCAAAGAGAACCTAGTATCGAGTCACTCTGGCTTATGCTCAGTTCAGTTCAGTTATTTAGCTTTCATTGATCTATACTTAATATATCTTACAATTGAGACAAACAGACCATTAAAACAACACTTACGAAAATTGTGTCGCCATCGTGTTGCAGTGGATGTCTGTCATTTTTCATAATATGAAAAATATTTAAATCAGCTTCACGCTGTATCCCACACACAGCAGGGTAGGCAGAGGGAACCTAGTGTTAAGACACTCACACGCAGTCGGTTTTACAGTCACACTTTGTGCCCCTGCGCCACGACTGGCTCTGAAAAATAGTTAAGCTAATATAGTTAATTATAAATTTATTTTCATTTTCATATGTTTTCATTAAACATTGTATGAAGATTGTACAAATACTCAGCCATAATTATTTTATGTGATACGTACTTACCACTGATAGAATTTTTTTAATTAAAAAATCACATTCTATATTAGCTACGCCATCAATTATGTAGTCAAAGAGTCTAGGCAGTCTATCTATGCGAGTATATTAGTAGTGTGTTTAACTGGTAGACTGACGTTGTTTGATAAAGCTACAACGGCTCTTCAAATAACGTGTTGCAAAACCGACACGACAGTATGTGTCACGTGCAAACGACAGAGCTTCCCAAATTTCACGTGAAGTTTTCATTTTATACAGTTTTAGAGGCCAGTGGCGCAGGGGCAAAAAGTTTGGGTGGGTTGTGAGTTCGATCCCCACTCGTGGAAATAAAATATTTATATAAATTTACATTTATTTCTTGGCTCTGGTGTCGAGGCAGGGAGAGGCGTTGAGTTCCGCCACTTAACACGCAATCCCTCCAGAATTTTGCGGAAAGAAGGGAACAGAGTGCCTTAACACTAGGTTGCATCTGCCTACGTTCATTCATTCATACGATTCAGTGTGAAATTATTTTTTTTATTTTCCCTAGCGTAGATCGAACCCACAATCTGTCTCGGTTACAGTCACTCGGTTGTGCCCCTGTGCTCGGACTGGCCTTATTACATATACATAGCTAACCACATTAATTTATGTTATATTTTGTACTTGTCATATATCTAACATATTATTCCACAATAGTTTTTATATCTATCATTGATGAAATGTAAGTAAAAATATATATTTATTTTTTGTAAAAGTTATATAATTTTCCTCCAAATAATCCTTATAATTGAGGCCAGTCGTGGCGCAGTGGCACAAGGTGTGACTGTAAAACCGACTGGTTGTGAGTTCGATCCCCACTCGAGTTCCGTTCCCCATTTTCTGAGAAATTCTGGAGGCATTGCGTGATGAGTGGCAGAACTCAACGCCGCGCTTAACCTCGACACCAGAGCGAAGAAATGGAAATATAAATTTAAGTAAATATTTCATCTCCTCGCGTGGGGTTCGAACCCACAACCAGTCGGTTTACCAGTCACACTTCGTGCCGCTGCGCCACGACTTGTCTCAATAATATTAATCTTCGTTAATATTATTTATCATTTAATAGTCTTCTGTCTGTCACAAGCATATACCTTTTCAAGTTTCATTATCATAACCGACTACATTTGCAAGACACGTCTGAACAACAAAGAATCGTAAATCATTTTCGTCGAGCTATTCCCGTACTCCGTACACCAAATTGTACAAATTATGTAGCTACGTGGCAGTTGACGAACGATGACTATAAAAGGAAAAGGTGGAAGATAATAATGCCCATTTATCATTGCGGTGCGATCTCTACGACGAGAATTGAAAAGGAAAAGAAAAACACAATATTTAATTATTGCCATAAGATATATAATATACTAGCCACCCGCGACTTCGCTCGCTTAAACTTGCTATTATATTGTAGACAAATTATATATAATGTTTATATAACTTGTGTCCTATAGGTTATTCTCATGTATAAGCTATATGACTGTAAAGTTTCATCAAAATCAGTTCAGTATTGCCGTGTGATCCCGGCCTAGAAGAGGATCATCCTGGTACTGGTGGTGTCGTAAGAGGCGACTAAAGTACGTGTGGTAGAACCACGTCGCCAGCAATGGCAACACGCATGGGCAGACTCTACCGGATAATTACCACCCCCGGCATTTAAAACCGGCGTGAAGTAGTGGCTTTATGCCACTGCGTTTCCAACCCAATCCACCTTAAAGGCCGGCAACGCACCTGTGCTCCTCTGGTGTTGCACGGGGTCGTGGGCGGCGGTGATCACTTACCATCAGGTGATCCGCACGCTCGTTTGCCTTGTCCATAAAAAAAAAGTAGTTTTTGCTGGTATGAAAGTGGAACATATATCCATCCTCACAAACTTTCAAATTTATAATATTAATAGAAATTTATTTAAATTTAAATTTTATAAACAAACAAAATAGTAGTCAAATAAATTATAATTATTAATGTGGAAAATCATTCGCAAGAAAATGGCTAAAGAAGATACTACCTAGCCTATATTAGAGTGGATAAATGCTCGTTGCGGGATATGAAATACAATAGAAAGCGTTCTGTTGCATGCAAGTAGAAGCGGATATCCCGATCTAACTTTGCCTTCGAACAAGGCTTCCATCAAGCTAACTTGGTTATTGCTAGTTAAATTTCGATAGAACAAATCTAAAACCTAAGGAAGAATTTTTGAAGATAAAGAAAGAATAATACTTTTTTTAAAAAAGGTATAAAATTTTGAAAGTAGCCAGATTTTAACATAAATAAATTGTAACAAGCGTTTAACAATATCAACGTAACTTGATCTCATCAAGGTTAGGTCTTGGCGAAACGTGGAAACCGTCAAAGCACTCGATTCTCAAATCGAGTGCTTTGACGGTTTCCAAGAGGCGTGAAAAGTAAAATGTAAATAAGGGACATTTATATTAGAAATTTGAAAACATTAACACGACAGTACACATGACACACCTTCACCTCCTTTTCACCTTTATCCTAGTGTCATTCACATTTGGAAACTTTGCTGACGTTTGTTTTGGTTAAGACACGTGTTAGTGAGGGTTTATTATTTTTGTGGCTTTTTTTTCATATATAATTTAGTGAAAATTGCGGTTTTTTTAAATATAGATCTTTATTATTAAGGTGAGGCCAGTCGTGGCGGAGGGTCACAAAGTGTCACTGTAAAAGTGACTGGTCGTGGATTCGATGTCCACTAGAAGAAATAACTATTTATTTTAATCCGTTCCCGTTTCATCGCTCTAGTGTCTTGGCGAAACGTGGCGTTGAGTTCCGCTACTCAACAAGCAATGCCTCCAGAATTCGGCGGAAAGTAAAGTAAGGAGTGTCTTAACACTATGTTCCCTCTGCCTACCCTGCTGTGTGCGGGATACAGCGTGAAGTTGATTTTTTTTAGTAGTTAGGTTATTGTGTTTGTGGTGTTTTTGTCATTAGATTAGTTATATTATAAGGTAAGTTAGGTTAGTTAGTTTTAAAATGTATGATGAGCATCCGCCTCATCCCTCTGATCCTGGCTTATGCGATTTGCAAGTGGCATCGCGAGAAAATAAAAAAAAAACTATTATTAACCCTGCTACTGCTACTCTATCAATACAAAATTTGTATGTCCACCCTTATCCGAAAGTCCTATATCCTACCTTGATACGGACAACGACCCTTTCATAGTATTTATGTCGAGAGAAGCTCCAGACCCTGCAGCTGGGACATCTATTAAAGCTATTAAATTTGGTCAATTCCTTTATATTAATAATATAAGTAATATTATCAATGATGGAGTGAAAAACGTTCGTCGCAACAAAATTAGAGTAGAATTTTCAACAGCAATTCGTTTTTGTCCAATCCCATTCTCAATCTATGTAAGTATGTAGCTATTCTCCCAACTTTCAATACTACTAGAATGGATATTATAAGAAATATCACAGTAGATTTTTCACTAAATAAATCTGTAAGTTCATTGGAATTTCCCTCAGGGGGTGTAAAAGTGATGAAAGTAAGGGGCTTAAACAAAAAGTGTCTTAGTGAGGGTGTGACTACATAGGTTCCGAATCAATCAGTTGTAGTTGCATTCCGTGGTCAAATGTTGTTTGAAAGGGTCTTTTCGTACCATTCATCCCTCTCTGTTGAACTACAAATATCCCACCATTCAATGTTTAAACTACTGTCGCCTAAGTTATGTAAAATCACAGTGCAGGTCAAAGTTTTTACGCTATAAGTGTTCTGAGTCTCAAAATGGTGATACATGTGACACTAGCAGGGAAAATTTATTTTTATTTATACTGTGAGAGTAAACATTTTGCTACAGACAAGAACTGTCCTGAGCTTGCAAAGCAACAATCCATCAAAATTACAAGACTGTATGTATATCATATACGCTATCACGCTAATTTACACTAATAATAAATATTCTTAATAACCTCAAAAATAAAGATTATAAAAATATTTATATTTTCGTGAACACAACACTTCCTACACTTTAACAACACTTTCTGTATGTTCAGGCTCTGTTTGCTTTTGTAATTGTTTGACCCAGTACTTTACTCACACGTGTACATTTCTGAGTAAAGTACTTGGGTACATTATTTTTATTCTTGGAATTGTTCTAATACTAAAGTTTTATATGGTCAAGTTAAAATATTTAATTTTTAACTGTAGGCGTCTGAAACTATTTGCAAATGTTTCGGAGAGAGACGCTTCACGCTGTATACCGCATACAGCAGGGCAGGCAGAGAGAACCTAATGTTAAGACACCCCGTTCCCCACTTTCTGAGAGACTAATTGCATATTATATATTTATATATTTTTATTAAAGTTTAGTAAAGCATAAACAAATAAAAAAATGGATTATTAGAAACAAATATTCGTATGCACAAAAATAATTAATGCCAATATTTAATGCCAAACGCCAATCAAATAGATGGTGATTGGTTTACATGCTATTTTTTAGATTTACGCTGTTACGCCTTTCCTATGTAAGGGGAAATAGGGGAAAGGAAATCTAGTGTTAAAACACTCCCCCATTAAATAATTCATTTCCTAGAATCTCGTAACTATGTTATATTGTAATAAGATGTTTTAAGGTATGTATATATTTGAAAACATCCTACAAACGTAGGATGTTTTCAAGTATATACATACCGTTACCCGTACCGTACCGTTTTCATGTCACAGAAACTGAACAATCCTGAAGAGCTTTTTATACTGACCTTAATGTAGATTTTTTCGAAAATGATTTGTTTCCTCTTTGAAGCCTCTGAGTTACGACAGCGGTATTGAATAAGGACGACTTTGACAAAAAATGTAACAATACGAATTTTGGAACCTTACTGTGTACTCTTCATAATAATGAAAACAAAAGAAAAAAAGATCAAAAAGAAGTTTTTAGATACTAGAACTTTAAATTATTTCTATTGTTTTTTAAATATAAAGATACGTTTTATTTATGTATCTTATATCTACATAGTATAGTATACCTATTATTTATTCAATATTTCCTTTAGTTTAAAATATTACATATACATATATACTAAATTTAAAGTTAATTCTAAAACAACACTGTAGCAACTTGTATCCGTTGGCTACATGAACTTCGTTATACAAATTTGCGCAACGTCCGCACTGCAACGGGTGCAGACAACTCAATTGAGGAACTCGTCCGGCCGCTCCCCGATATGTACATATCCGTATAGGATATTTATTTCCTAACTGTACAAGCTATAAATAAGCTTTATCAGATGTGTAAATAAAAATAAAATTTATGTATAATATAATATATTACTAACTACGTACAAAGTAGGTACGTATATATTCTTATGAAAAATTTTGTGTGAACGTATCCAATTACTATATTATACTACAATATTTAAACGAAAATCATAGATTGCATTATTTTTGCAGAGGAAACCTAGTGTTAAGGCACTCCCTTCCCCATTTTCTACCGTATTATGGAGGCGTTGAAGAATTTAACGCTGCGCTTTGCCTCGACATCAGAGCGATGAAATAAAATATTAAATATTTCACTTCCTCGAGTAGGAATTGAACCCACAACCTGTTGCTTGTACAGTCACAAGCTAGTGCCCCACCGCCACAATTGGCCTCTATTGCATGAATTATTTTAAGCTTCCCCTGTTCATAGTAAGACAGACAAAGAAAAGTAGTATACTTTTACTATTTTGTTGCTGTTGTATTGGTATCATTTCCCTAAATGATAACAATGTATCAGCAACAAACGATTTTGGCACTTAAACCCCTCTATTATGTGCCAAATAGTAAAACATTAAACTACGCTTTGACTATCCAAAACAGGGTAGAATTGAATATAAATATTGTCTCTCGTTGGAGTCAAGCTCGTGACCCTTGTATTCATTCAAGTCCTTGCAAACTGAGAAATGCTCACATTGTCACAAAGAACAAAAGACAAAGAAGCTTTTAATTAAAGCTACGAAGTAAAATTAAATTTTATAAAGTAAATTTAAGTTTTACTTTACACGTACAATTCTAAATGCAGAATACCTCGCCTTTCGTGGTTTTTATTGACATTTATATATTAGTAACTATATTATAGTCAATTGACATCTCATTATTCACAGTCGTACAAAGAATTATTTCTCGTATTCAAGAAATATAAAGTCACAATCAGTGATGGAATATTTGTTCAGAGTTTGTGGGAGTTCTGAACGAGTATTAGAAAAGTTATTTTTAATTGAGCTTTCTCGTCTCCTTCATTTAAGTTTCGATTGCGGCTGTCACTCCATTAGAATGTCCTTATCCCTTTTAAATTTTACAGAAGTCATTTACAAAATAAAATATTTCGTTTTCGGTTTTATATATTTTTTTAATACAAATAAAAAATATAGCTGAGGCCGGTCGTGGCGCAGCGGCACGAGGTGTGACTGTAAAAGCGACTGGTTGTGGGTTCGATCCCCACTCGAAGAGATGAAATATTTACTTAAATTTATATTTCCATTTCTTCGCTCTGGTGTCGAGGTTAAGCGCGGCGTTGAGTTCTGCCACTCAACACGCAATGCCTCCAGAATTCGGCAGAAAGTGGGGAACGGAGTGTCTTAACACTAGGTTCCCTCCGCCTACCCTGCTGTGTGCGGGATACAGCGTGAAGCTAATTTAATTTTTTAAAAATATAGTTATAGAATATGTCAGAATGAACGTGAGAATGTTAGGTTCAAATCTCGCTAAGTTAGTAGTATACTTTTAATATGGACATAAAATGTGACATATGGTTGAAATGTTCAAAAGGAAATATATTAATTATAATTATATGGTAATGACCATCTCTCTTAGTACGGACCAAAATGGTGATAAAAACCAATATATAAAAACAATATTTGTCAGCAGGGACGGCAGAGTCCTAGTCTTAAGGCACCGATCCCCACTTTCCGCCGAATTTTGGAGGCGAAAACGACGAAACTCCCTACTTTCTCTGACACCAGAGCAAAGACATGAAAATTTTTAATGTTTCATTTGCTCCAGTGGGAATCGAACCCACAATCTATCGCGCTTACAGTCACACGCTTGTACCTGGCCTAAAAATATATATACTGTCGTTATGAATAGTCGATTGATTCACAAAAATGTGAAATTCTTAATAAGAGTTATTTCCACTTGGGATTACTTTGATTAGACGACGCGAGGAAAAGATCCATAAATATTCATCATCTTTCTAAATTCTAAGGCCACTTTGTTATTAAATTACTTGTTTGATTTGGAGACTCTTTTAAATATTTTTTATATATTTTTTTAAATAATTAGTACCTAATATTAACGCAATTTATTTATAGAATGAAACTGATATATTATGTACATTTCCTATTCTTATTAAATTTTCTATATCTTATACAGTCGATATCACTCATATAATAGCCAACTTGTATTATTTTTTTGTACATAAGTAACTTAAACAAGATCTAAGAATTTTTTTCTATCACATTTTTCATAGAATAAGTATAATGAATTAAGACATCCCGCTATATCTCCGTTCTACAACAGAAGAGACGTGATTAATGACTCTTTAATGCTACACGCGTCCGCGGAAATAATTTAAAAAGTTTCACTTGGTATTCTAGATAGCAGAAGAGTTAATATAAAAGTAAATTTCGTCGATAATATTTAAAGTTATTGGCATGTTATTTTAATAATTACAAATTTATAAAGTTCAATTGATTCCTACTAACCAATACTTTACTCCTGTTATACTAATTTAAGAATTTATATCTTTTAATATCTTTAATATTACATTGCAAATTCTTTCCAATATTATATATTATTATATATTTCCAATTATAGGATATTAAAGAATTATTATATATTTCCAATATATATAATAATTCTTTAATATCCGCTTTTTATATAATATGAACGTATTATACATATTATGATAATACATTCATATTATATAAGGAGAGAATAATATGAAAGCTTTAGAAAGTATTTAGAAAGAATTTTAAATCTCTTCATAAATGTATATATCTTATAGCCTATCAGTCGTACATAGAAAAAATCTGCTCTAATCTAAAATCAACATTTCATTTAAATATATATAGATGATTTATGTTCTGATAAGGCAACGTGAGACCTCTTAATCTGACTGTATAATACAGATACATATATACCACTGCTGCATTCTTCTTCTTCTAACAAGAAGAAAAGAAACTCAAAAATGTGTTCAATTTATTTTTTTTTGTCTCAGTAAATGTTAATACAATCTACCTACGGTTTAAAAGTATATAGTATATAATTTAATCGATCATATAATTTTATTTCTTTTTTATTTAAAACATTCTAAAATTTATTGGATGTTTCTCTATAAGACCCTCGTCAAAATGTGTAATGAATAGGATTCAGTAAAATAAATTAAATGAGACCGATCTGTTTCCTCGTAGGCAGTAGGCAGCGAGAGTTACTTTACTCATTCCGGTTAATTAACCGGAATTAGTAATTACGTAAAAAGTAATTACTTTGCATTATTAAAAAATAAGCACTTATATTTTTACCTATTTACAATTGAATAAAATATCCAAATTTACTTAGTTTCGTAATTTGACTTATCTCTTCTGTCTCTTCTTCTTTCTTTTAATTTTTACATTTTTCGAATTTAATTATATCAACCAAAACACGCAAAATTTGAAATATTACTTTGTATATGAAATCACAAAAAAAAATTTTAAAACATTCCCTTAATTTAGGGAAATCTAACCTAGAACCTTTGAATGTACAGTCACACATTTTTCAAATGGACTACGCCGGCATCATCTCTATATATAATAAGACAGTAAAAATATTTTGTTTGTACATTTAGTAATTTTGACTGAAATGGATAGAGGGACACTTAAAAAGAATAATAGAAAGCAAAACGTAAACGTATGGTCACATTTTTCTCTGAAAGTACTGAACCGATTTACTTAAAAGCCACCAATTGCTTTGTTTAAACTCTACTTAACAATTAAAGTTTGTTTCATCAAAATCGATTCATTAAATAAAAAGTTATCGTCATTTAAATTTAACTGCCTGCCTGCGAATGCTATATAGCAATCGCGCTGGTAAGATTTCTGGCTAAAGAATGGCATTCGAAACGTCTTGATTATATGACTGTTGATAGAAAAATATATTTTTATATAATATTTTATACAATAAAGTAAACAAAATTGAATTGTTAGTGGAGATTACCTTCATAACATCAGCACATTTAACAGAGTTTTAAAAAACATAACATAGGTAAAAAGAACGTAATGTCACAAAAATATATGCGTTTAATAAATAATTAGCTTTAAGTATATTTTATAAATCAAATATCAACATTGGTCGTATTTTTTAGTTCGAAATAATCAAAAATTCTTATAGAAATTACAATAATGTCGTAAAAAATCATATTAGAATATTACAGATTAAAGTAATAAAAAATCACTTTAGTTGTCAATCAATTCTGCTTATTAAATCAATAATCATGTTGTTTAAGCGGGTGAAGCTGCTGGTGAGCCGCTAGTACCTAATAAATATCTCATCTTGTATAATATTTATTAGCATAAGATAAACTTAATAAAACGTTTCCAAAGTTTTAAACAATTCATCTTGTAGGAAATTCTCTCGATCTCGTAATTACGCCAGAGAAGATTGTTAGAGTGAAGTCCACTCCGACTTAAGGCGAGTAATATTCACAAGTGGTACGTTTTGGGTTCGCCTGGGAACGTTTAGTTAAGATTATTTTACTTAAAAACCCTATTTTGCATATAATTTAATTTATGTATCTGTCTCTTTCCTTTTGTTATAATATCAGCTTCACGCTGTATCCCGCACACAGCAGGGTAGGCAGAGGGAACCTAGTGTTAAGACACTCCGTTCCCCACTTTCTGCCGAATTATCTATAATTAATTTAATATTTTTTAAATTTTTAATTAATTATAGAAATTAATAATTTCATTTTATATATATATTTTTTTAATTATTGTTATTATTATTTTTTTATTTATTAATTTTGTTATAATATCTATAATTAAATGTATACTACGACTAACTTATTTTTTAGCTTCAAGCTGACTACCGTACAAGGTAGACATAGGGAACCTGAGACACTAATAATAAGACACTCCATTTCCATTTCTGGAAGCATTATGTGTTAAGTGGTGGAACTCGACGCCACGCTTTGCCCCGTTACCAGAGCGAATAATTGAAATATTTAATTATTTATTTCCTTGCTGTTATGAAATATTTAATATTTTCATCCTCGAGCGAGAATCGAATCCACGACCTGTCGTACGTTTGTGCCCCGGCGCCTCTTTTAGTTTATCGTGGACTGGTCTGGTTTTTAATCTTGACCTCACTACCTTAAATAATATTAAATAGGTAAAATATAAAAGTTACATCTTACATAGTATAACAATGTAAAATATTTCTGCACAATATATATACATGTTGTTTAGCTTTCATGCCACAAACGAACTGAACGCGACAAGGGAAAGCGCTTGCGTGAAACGACTTTTCTTGTAGATATTGAAGTTTTGTTAAAACCTTTCTCACTTCAGTACGAAACTATTTGGCGTATGAGACTTTGCTTGCATTAAACAAGTTCGCCTTCTCGAAATATAATGTTTATATCTCATGTTAAAACAAGTTACCTAAAGAAACTTGCCTTAAGTTTCTTTAGGAACCTCCTGGAACGTTAGTATTACACATTTTGAAACAAATGCATTATTTTCATAAATTATTGCTATTATATTTGAGTAAATTTAAATTAAATCAAAAATGAGCTTCACGCTGTATTCCGCACACAACAAGATAGGCAGAGGGAACCTAGTGTTAAGATACACCGTTGCCCACTTTCCGCCTAGTTCTGGAGGCATTGCGTGTTGAGTGGCGGAACTCAACGCCGAGCAACTCCACTCAAATATTTGAGTAAAAAAAAATCAGCTTCACGCTGTATCCCGCACACAGCAGGGTAGGCAGAGGGAACCTAGTGTTAAGACACTCCGTTCCCCACTTTCTGCCGAATTCTGGAGGCATTGCGTGTTGAGTGGCAGAACTCAACGCCGCGCTTAACCTTGACACCAGAGCGAAGAAATGAAAATATTAATTTAAGTAAATATTTCATCTCTTCGAGTGGGGATCGAACCCACAACCAGTCGGTTTTACAGTCACACTTCGTGCCGCTGCGCCACGACTGGCCTCAAATATTTAAGTAATTTTATAAAAATAAAATAACGTTACAAAAACATTTCGGGATAAAATGTGACATTATGAAATATCGTATAAATGTAATCAAAGACCCTTACAGTGAATGGCTTTAGGAAGGAAGCGTGATATCAACCCAGCCCCTTATTGATGACATTCTGATAAATTACCCAATAATTCATTCTTCCTATATTTTCTTAAGAGCGTCGAGGGTACCCAGGGCAGCTGGCTGTGGCGCGGTAACTTACTTCATTTATTACGCTAATCCCACTACGACCTTTAGCTAAAGGCTAATACCATCGTTAAAATATCCTTTTCCTCGTTGATATTCCGTTCAGATATGTCTGAAACATGTTGATCTCTTTTTCTGAGAATATATGTGATGTATTAAAATTCATACGTATTCATGTATAAGTAGTAGGTTGTGAATCAATCGTTTTAGTTGGCTTAGATACCAATATAAATATAACAAAATTGTATGTAGGTTCAAGTCTGTACATATTTGCTTACATTTGCTATACATAGTTACTTACGAATACTACTACTATGAATGGAAAGTTTGTGAGTTTGGATGTTAGTTCCAATGTCACGCAAAAATAATATACAGTAATATAGCTTATTAATAAGATTAGCAGACATATATAGGCAGCAATTTACGTAAAGATTTTGTATAATTTGGTTATAATATAAAAATAAGGTTAAGCGGGCGAAGCCGCAATATAAAGAAAAAAATACTTTTACTTAATATACCTAAATATAAAGTTTGCACATCACTTCACATTACTTCTCTATCTTTGCAACGTAGAAGTAAAATAACAAGAGTCATACTTTATAACAACGTAAACGAATTGCAGGATTTAAAATAAAATTAAACCAGCTTCATGCTGTATCCTGCACTCAGCAGAGTAGGCAGAGGGAACTTATTGTTAAGACACTCCGTTCCCCAATTTCCGCTGACTTCTGGAGGCGTTGCGTATTGAGTGGCGGAACTCGACGCCGCGCTTTGCCTCGACACCAAAGCGAAGAAATGAAAATATAAATGTAAATAAATTTGAAATACATTCTGATAATAATAATACAAACATATTATGTAGATTGGGTTAAATTCATATTTCTAACCATAGTAATCAAAAAACCTTAGCAAAATAAATCTTCAGTCCATATTTTGTAACATCTGGCATATTGGTAATTTCATGAAAAACCGAGCCACATTTTATTGTTTTTATATCTCAAATATCCATTCGAAATGGCCAATTTATTCATGTGAATGCGTAGATTTCTTCTTTCTTCTTTAGATTAGGATTTCTAAGTCCTCGAAATTCTTTATTCACCCTTAGTATTTGTCTTATACACCGTGTTCTATATAGATTATGTTATGATTTCTTTTTAGCTTCACGCCGCTTCCTGCACATAATAAGGTAGGTAGAATGAACCTAGTGTTAAGACACTTCATCCCCATTTAGACAATTACGTTTCTCACCTTCCGCCGAATTCTTAGAGTATTGTGTCATGAATGTATATGTATCTGTACTGTATATTTTGAATTAACATTTGTTGACAAAATATTTTTTCATTTAAAGAAAAAAAATATATTGTTTTGTCTCTTCACACAACTGTTGCATTGTACAGGTGTATTAAATAAAAATAACAGAATATTGGTATATTGTATAAAAAGAACAGAACAGTACTGAGTAGTCAAAAATCTTATGTACAGATTAGCCCAAAATATAATGTTGATGTTTTTTTAATTTCGTTACATAAAATAAAAAATATATATTTGACACATAAATTGAAAAAAGGCTAAATTATAATAAATTATAAATTAGTTTCCCAGTAGTTCTTGAAAAAAATCAATTGAAGTAAACAAGTAATTGCTATTTAAAATAAAATTAGTAAATTTACATATAGAATATTATTAAAGGGCACGGATAGGAAATTGAAATTGAAGAAAACGAAAAAGAAATCCATCACATTAGATTACTTAATATTCAAGGAATCTACTGGTCGATATGTAAAAAGATTTTATCGTAATTATATGCAATGCGACACAGAAAACCTTTTTATCTGGATTGCGAATAATTCAATTCTAAGGGGGCAATAATAATAAATTATTCAAAGGAACGCTGTATAGCCACGCGCTATAAGAGGGACCTGCGTATATACATATTTATTACATTTAATCTTCCCAACATTTTTATCAACATTGCTATCTTTTATAGATTGAAACAAATTAAAATTAGGCTCTCCGAATGAGCCTACATACAACATAATAGTAATTATTTTCTAACGAAACTACTTAATAATCGATTCGATTATATCCATGTTTTCATATAAATTAGAAATAAATTAAAAAAAATCGTCAACAAAATAAAATTAACGAAACTACTTAATAATCGATTCGAATATATCCATGTTTTCATATAAATTAGAAATAAATTAAAAAAGTCGTCAACAAAATAAAATTAGAGATATTTTATTTTTTTAATTTTATCTTCTGATGTAGGGAAGGCGATATGCCTACAAGGACATAAATATGAAAACACAAACATTAGATAAAAGTATAACTCATCACATATACGTGTAAGGTAATTAATTTCTTATGATTTTGATGACAGAAAGGTTCCCCATGGATCGTTTGTAGATCGCTACAAAACCGGGATTACGATTTCAAGAGGGAGCAAAGAATGATTCATCACTAACGTTGGCAATGATTATTAAATTATTATTTACTTTATTTTTAGGGATACATAAAATGTTTTCTTTATTGTATATTTTTCTTATGTTTTTCATCAAAATCTTTTCGATAACTTAAAAGAATCATTTCACTTTATAGAGACCAAAAAAAATAAAAAATAAAAATAAATAAATCAGCTTCGAGTGGGGATCGAACCCACAACCACTTGGTTTTACAGTCACGCCACGACTGGCCAAAAAAATATATAACAAAAAATAATTCTATGTAAGTTAAATTACAAATCTTTTTCGTAGCAATGTGAAAGCTGAAAACGCAATAGTATTCTATGTAAAAGGGAGTGCACGTTGCTTTTATTCTTAAGCTTGTGTTAAGCTCCCGCTGAGTTACTGGTACAATATGTACATACAGTGACAGTATATACAGTGACAGTTACTGGTACAATATGTAATATATAATTATATAATATATCATTATTATATAACATAATATGTTGTTTACGTAAACTGCTTTTGAAGGGAAGACATCATTTTAAACCTATAAATTCATATTGCATATAATATTTCCCACAACGATATTTTCAAAAACTAAAATACAATGAAAAATTGCTAACACATTATATTAATACAATATTAATAAAATATTATTCGTAAAAGAATTCTTATAAATATATAATTACCTATAGTTTTTCTTTTACGAATTCCTATTAAAAAAATATATTTATTTTTTTAATATCATAAGTATGACTAAAAAAATAAATTTAATGATTAAAGAACCAAACACCAAATTAAAACTTTATTAAAACTTGCCATAAATAGATTACTTATATTACTAAGTTTAAACCTCGTATATATAATTATGAAAGAATTAAAGAAACTTTTACACATTTTTAATCGATTCTTGTTTTTACCGTTTAAAATGTATTTTTTTATGTTTGTTACCTCAGAACTGGGTGGACCAATTTTGATTCTTGCCATGTCATCCATAAGAAAATCATTTAGTATGTGTGCGAATAACTCAAATGGACGAATAACTCAATTTAACTTTTTTCTATTATAATATTATTTGAAGTCGGTTTTTTTAATCAAATTGAAACCAATTAAAATAATTTTAAATATATAGTTACATATTTTTTACCTATATGTATATATATTCTAGGTAATGCTTAATAGAAATGCTGCAGTGCCTCAGATTTCCCTGGAGTAATCTCCCAAATATAATATAAATAGTAGTTTCAAAAGATGTCAAAGAACGTATAAAGTGGATGGAAATATAGGCTCTCATCAATCCCAGCATTAAATCCCGTAACTTTCTTCTTAGTATACTTTAATTTATGCTATTTTAATATTTTATGTTATATTATAAATATTTCGAAAAAAAGATACCGACGAATTGATAACCTCTTTTTTTTGATAGTTGGTTAAAAATGTTAATGGTCGGATGGATGTATATTCAAACGTTCTTAATTTTTTTATCTTCATGCTATATTCCGCTTAAGGTAGTATAGGGAGACGGAATCTAGTGTTAAGACCCTCCGTTCCCACTTTCCGCCGAATTTTCGAGACATTACGTATTGAATAGCGGAACTCATAGCTTTGTCTTGTTACCTAAGCGAGCGAGCGAATGAAAATATTAAATAATTCATACCTCCGAGTGGGAATAGAACTTACAACTGTCAACCTTACAATCACACTGCGCCACTACGGCCTCTTTTATTGGTTTTACTAAAGCACTTACGAGAATACTACTGCATTTTAAAGATGTGTTTTTAAATTCTCTTATGTTTAAATATTTAACTATTTTCTAACCTAATTCTTTTTTAACCTTACACATATAAGGTTAATAAGTAATACTATGTTAGTAACGTTAAACTATATATTGTAGAAGTGGTAAAACTTCCACACGTTAATTTATCAACCCGAGTTCAAACTGTTCTACGAAGCTTCTAATTAAACTTTCTATTTCCGGTCTTATGTTAGCTTGACTGAACGCAAAATTCACTTTACTCATTTGTTTAGTAAATATTCTATTAATGTCCTTAGAAAGACACATTATTTGTATTTGTAAGCGATTGGTGTACGTAAATGCCAAAATTTTACAATATTAAACATTAAGTTTTTGTTAAATTAGGTTTTGTATAAAATGACATAACAAAAACTGCACTAAAAATTATGTTAGTAGCAAGAAAATCTCTCGGATTTACGGAATTATTCTTTTAAAATAGCTTGTCTAATGTAGTACGTGGCCGACGTGATATTCTGGTGTATAATGACATCCTGAAAGCTGCAGTGGACGCGAGATCCAGCCAAAACGAATGGGAACTATTATTAATGTACAATGTATCAAAATAACCCTCATTCATATTTATTTAGAAAACGTATAAAAATTTGAACGTCGCGGGACTCGAACCCGCGCCTCTTGGAAACTGGCCAAGACCGACCGAGCGCCTGGTCCGTTTCCAGGAGGCACGGATTCCAGTCCCGTTATGTTTCAATTTTTTATTCGTTTTCTAAATAAGTATTTTTCTTTCCTAAGTATGGAATAACAGTTTACAAATGTTTTAAAAATAACATTCATTCATTTGGCGCAAATTAATAAAGTGAAAAAGCTGAAGAATGTACATATATACCAAATCAATTGATCTATAAACAGAAATAATGACTGACTTCTCGTGTTTTTCTCGCAACAAAGCCGATCCATTTTTGATAGGTGTAAGTACTTATCGCAGTGGTTGGTCATAGATGAACCAGAAAACCACTAAAATCTGAAACGAGATATCCACCAGAGGCGGCAGACCACCTAACACTCGAGTGAAACCAGTGAACAGTGCCGCTAGACACTGAGTCTATATTAGTTTTTTTTTATATTTTCTTTCTGTTTATTTTATTATTTTTTTTTTGCTTTCGACAATATCACGCTGTATCCCGTATATAGCGGGATAGGTACAGGGAGCCCAGTATTAAGACGCTCCGATTTCCGCCAAATTCTGGAGGCATTGTGTGTTAAGAAGAAAGAAAACATTAAATATTTAATTTCCTCGAGTCGGAATCGAATCCACAACCTGCCGCGCTTACAATCCCACGCTTGTGCCCCTGGGCCATAACTGATATCACATAAAACTATATTTTAAATAGAGAAGTCACTAACTTTTAAAACAGTATATACCTACTTATTTAGGAGTTAGTAGCACGTAAAATATATAATTATGAATATTGTCAATAAAAATACTTTTTATAATATTATTATTATTATTTATCACGGCTGAAGCTTACTATTATCAATTAGACGAAATGAAGAGAAATGTTGTATTTATACAATCAAAATATTCAGTCCAATTCTTATACAATAACGTTCGACTATACAAATCCCGCAAAAATGTTCATGTTGGAACTATACATTTGCTTATAACTTACATATTACATATTGTTTATTATGTTTATTTACTCTTAAATATATCGTTGCGTATTAGTTACATATATAAATATATAACTAATATATTTTCAGCAAAGTTTAACTAAAGTAGTTTAGATAAACTAGCGGGTTTTATCAACACGACTTGACTAAAACATTCACATAAATTTTGTTCCCATGTATAATACATATAGATATTCTCGCATTAATGGCATCCGAATGCTTGGTAAAATTGAAAGAGGGTGAGAGGGCGAGAGGGGAATACGCATAAATCTTTACATACAAGACAACAGCGCACTGACTGTAACATATTGGTATCGAAAATACGATAACTCTTTTATATTATTTGTTTTGAATATAGAAGTAGAGAAAAAACTGTGTTCATTTCTGACGACTTAAAGCTGAGTAGAATGTTCTGTGCCATTTTCATATGTGACATAAAAAAGCTTATTTTATTAGACTCATAAAGAAAATTTGATAAAAATTAAATATTTTATTTATTTTTTAATTATTTTCTATTTTCCTGATTAAGTATTTTTAGGGTTTCCCACCTAAAAAGGAAAAAACAGAACCCTTATAGAATCATTTTATTGACCGTCAGACTGTTTGTCAAGACAATTTATCTCGAAATCGATTAAAATCTATTACAAACTTATTAATGTTGTTCATTTCATAAAAATTATGTATGAAATTAACAACATTATTAAATTTGAAAGTTAAATTTATCAACTTCTATATGTTAGATAACCTACAATTCTGAAACTGGCACGGAACCCTCGGTGGGCGAGTCCGACTGACACCAGATCGGTTTTTATACTAAACGCGATTATTACAAGTCTACACGAATTAAAATAATTTAGAATGTAATACGAATATCAAAACATTTATTTCCGCCATCTAATATACCCGAGGAAGGAAAATGAAATAGATAAGATCAGATTAATTTGTCGTTGCCTACTACGGTTATGCTGGGTCTGTAGATTATTCTTTGTTACAATTATTAATAAACTAGGCTTACAAAGAACGTAAAGAAAATTCTATAAAAATATTTAGAAAAATGTTGAAGAATATGGACAAGATAGATCTTTAGAATTGTGTAACCCTTTCAAGTTGATAATTAAAAACATTTGAAAATTCAATTCAATTGAAGGATACTAATTAATAAAAGCTAAAAAATGTCAGTAAAATCAGTAATTTTCCGTGTACGAATAAAACAAAATATTTTAAACATTTTTTGTTAATCCACACTTAGGAAAAAAAAATATTATTTATAAAACGTATAAAAATTATAACGCAGCGGGACTCGAACTCGCGCCTCCTAGAAACCGAACAGGCGCTAAGCCATACGTTCTCATCAACGAAAACGAAATACTTAAAACAATGTATTGCCACAAAATACTGGATATTCAACTTAGTTCCTTATTAAAAATGAATAAAATAATTTTGACAATCAGAATGTCAGTAAGCTGTTTACACTAGCGCTACTAAACAAAGTTGAAAATGTTATGAACTGTGAGTTTCGGATTTCAAATGGATGGTTAAAATTTGTAGTGACATTTTTTTACTATAGCATAGCCCTAAAATATAAATTTTACAGAAAGTCGACGATGAATCATTAAAAATAAATGGAATTTATAGTAAAAATTAATGGGGACGGCACTCGCAGCTTAAAGTTAATTACTGTCACTTGAATCGCTCGTTGAGTGATTTTTACAGCCGCGCTAGTTCGTATATTCATAATTAAAATTTTATTTCAAATTGGTTTTGAAAGTGTAGGAACATTTGTATAAATTTATATGTATGGCCAATATAATAGTAATATTTTATAATTACACTTATTTTATTGAGTACAGTCGTGGCACAGCGGCACAAAGTGTGACTGTAAAACCGACTGGTTGTGGATTCGATCCCCACTCGAGGAGATGAAATATTTACTTAAATTTATATTTCCATTTCTTCGCTCTGGTGTCGAGGCAAAGCGCGGCGTTGAGTTCTGCCACTCAACTCGAAATGCCTCCAGAAATCGGCAGAAAGTGGGGCACGGAGTGCCTTAACACTAGGTTCCCTCTGCCCCTGCTATGTGCGGGATACAGCATAAAGATGATTTTTTTTAATTGATTGAACTTGATTTTTGACTTATTAAATGCAATAAACAGTAGAGAAAGGTTGGGCCCGCCACCCAGGGCGCCGGAGAAAAATAGCGCTACAGCCGCAAAACTGGTGAGATTGCCCGCGATCAATCCCAAAGTTCTACGGGAAAAAAATGAGGTTCAGTTTCTCAAATGTCTTTTGAAATCTGTAATAACATACATTTTAGTCGCCGCTTTCACTTAATTTGAACAGTTTGATTAATATAAAAAATCTTGGTCTCTTTCGACCTTACTGATTGTGGTGATCTCCAATAAAAATAATTCTAAGCTATAAGCTAGAAATATATGGTTACATGTTGTGAAACTTTTAAGTCTACATTCTTTGCCTCTAATTTACTTTTGCCTTAGCTTTATTATAGATTTTCTCATATATCTTACATCTACAACATCGACCACAGAGATCAGGTACATTTTATTATAAGTATAGATTATTGTGCTTGTGTAGGTAGCATATCAAAAGGTGTCAAGGGAATTTCTATATAACACCGTTTCACGTAAAAACCTTACAACATTGTTCTGAACAGACGCGCCATATAATTTGAGAAATGTACTCGTATCTGATCATTAAGTAAGCTTCTTAAGGAAATCTATAAAAGACAATAATAATAACATAAAACAGGTAGATCGTGGCGCAACGGCACGAAGTGTGACTGTAAAACCGACTGATTGTGAGTTCGGTCCCCACTCGAGGAGATGAAATATTTACTTAAATTCATATTTCCATTTTTTCCTCCAGAATTCGGCAGAAAGTGGGAAACGAAGTGTCTTAACACTAAGTTCCCTCTGCCTACTCTGCTGTGTGCGGGATTCAGCGTGAAGCTGATCATAGTGATCATCACAATAATAACAAAATAAATTAATAACAACACCATTGAAGTATTCTACTAATTGAGAAGATTTCAATGGTCGAAAAATGAACCACGGCTGTTTAGTATAAAAATATAATTTGTTTATATACTCGTATTAATTATAAAAATAAATTTAAATGATGTATTTGTTGTATTATTTTGACAAAATTCTAAACTATTTACATATATTTAAAGCTAATGCACTCATTAACTTTGTTGTAAGGATTATAAGATAGTCTTATTACTTCATTGAGGTTAGTTAATAGTTAATAGGGATTTAAAGGTGACCTCAGCTTTCGCAGTTCATCCTTTATAATACTAGCAGTAGGTTATCACTGCTATTATCCCTGCGACATAAAGATAGAAAAACGAAACATAGTATATAAGTACCTACTTATAAGCTTATCTATTAACGAGAACAGTTGCTTAAATAATTTTTCAACATTTTTTTAATAAAGTGTTACGTAAGAAAATAGGATGAAAGGAACCTAAAAAATATTTTTGAATTCAACGATACGATATATCGTTGATACCTACTCCACTTAATTCCTACATTTCGTAGATTTTTGTAATTTTGACTGGTTATCGCTATGGTCATGTCATTCAGTGACATATGATAAAATATAAATATATAAAAGTACTATCTTACTTATGTTGTTAATGAAACATTTTGATCTTATCGCTATTATGGATTTATTGTGTCGCAATAGGAGAGTCCCCTACTATAAACGCGATTATAGATTCAATTTCCACTCGGTGAATTATTCGAATTTCATTGATTTCATTTTTAGGGGGAATGGAGTGTCTTAACACTAGGTTCCCTCTACCTACCCTGCTGAGTGCGGGCTACAGCGTGAAGCTGATTTAATTTCAACACAATCAATTGTAATATAAATATAAAATGGTGTGTGTTTTAATCGTTTCATTAGTCTTACCTCCTTATGAATTGAATATAACAGAACTTTAATCAAATTGGCGTACCGCTGTATTTCCCCTGATACCTTCAATTAAACATCACTTCCCATATGCGGTTATATTCTATTAGGTATGTGCAAGCTTGTCACATACATTGTATATCTATAAGGCATCGTCTCTCTATTGATAAATTGATTGTTTTAAACATCTGAGCTTTCGATAGTAAGTATATTTAGAACCATGTAAAAAGGTTATATAAATTATGCATGAAAACTTAGACTTCACTCAATAAGAATAAACATAAATAGTACTCCGATTTATATATGATCCGTTGAAATATTTATATCTGCATTAAAATATCGCCAGTCGTGGCGTAGAGGCACAAAAGTGTTATTATAAACGTAATAATAAGTTGTGGGTTCAATTCCCACTTGAGGAAATGAAATATTTAATATATATGTGGGAAAAGTGGGGAGATAAGTATCTTAACAGTAGTTTTTTTTTTATGGAATAGACAAGGCAAACGAGCGTTCGGGTCACCTGATGGTAAGTGATTACCGCTGCCCACGACCCCATGCAACTCCAGAGGAGCTACAGGTGCGTTGCCGGCCTTAAAGGTGGGTTGTTTGGTGGTTTTAAATGCCGAGGGTGATAATGATCCGGTCGAGTCTGCCCATGCGTGTTACCATTTCCGGCGACGTGACTCTACCACGCAAAAAGGTTTTCCCTGCCTACCATGCTATATACGGGATACAGCGTAAAGCTGGGAATTATATTATAAATGGAATAAACAAATATGTAACAACATTATTTATATTACTGCAGGGTATTCTCGTTGAATTATTACGTCAGCCGAGGTGTCGGGGTACTTCGGACTCAAAGCGAATTGCCTTGACACATACTAATTTTACAATCCCACCCGCGAAATCGTATGTGATTTGTTAACATAAACGCTTTCATTTCATTTCAAACGAAGCGAGCATATATTTTGACTGAAAAATATATTGTGTGTACGCGAGATTTTAAATTTTGCTAAAATAACTTATTATAATATAATTCTTAAGATGATGGATTATTCTTTAGAATGTTGGATCATTTTACACATTGTGTTTTCTTCTTTTCTTTTTCTGAGCAAAACTTACATTTTGNAGCCTCGACAGCACAGGATAATACGTGCAGCTAAATTACATTAAAATCCGCTTAACATAATTTCACAGAAGGAAGAGACGCTTTCCTTCTATTAAGCGCAAAAAGGATGTAGGACGCAATATTTGCCAATTTTGTATAATATATTATGTACATATTTACTTATAAACTTATGAAAATTGCTAAAAAATTATTAAATAATATTTTCAAGTCAAAAACGTAGTAAAAGTAGTAGTAGTTCTTTATCTTCAAAGAAACATCGAATACGTTATTTCTATACCTTAATATGTTAAATATTACCTATTTCTTAAAACAATTTTGTATGGTTTTGGATTTTATTGCTTGTCATGCTGCTGAAATGTTTAAAATCTAGTCATACATAGCTGAAGGCCGTTTGCTATCAGGATTTTTGACATATTACATATGGGTGATGACGTATAAACGTTATCTTGTTAACTTGTTTAAATATATTTAAAAAAAGGGTAATTTTCATTACCCCAACCTCTAAACCTCGTTACCTCTATAGCAGAACCATTATGTGGTTATTTCTTTGTAATACAGATACAAAGTAAATTTGTAATACCGCAATACAAAGTAAATTCAATTAAAGATGCGGTTCCAGCGCAATTATCACGACCCGATTATTATTGAACGAAGATAAGATTAATAGGGAATAGTAAAGTTTTTGTCTACTTTATAATTTTGTTATCAATTTATAATTTTATACTTATTCTAACATATTATTTCAATTGAATGAAAAATATTATTTATCGATATTCTAAGTACTAAATGTGTTTTATTTAAAAGGCATATTCTGTTTTTTATAGAGCTTAAAATTTTTCTGAATAAAGCATTTCCGATATTAAAAAATATGGTAGTAAAATTATTAAAATTAATGGTAATCGCGATAGGTGTGAGTTAAAAGTTAAACTAGTAATCGCGTAAAAGTATTATACAAAAAAAATTAAAGCACTTATTTCGACTAATACTAGTAATGTTTAATAAACCTACAAAAATATATACAATCTTATACTGACTAAGATCCCAGGGCCGCCAGATCTCCGCCATTTTAGCAAAGCTTAAAATTTTGAGGACTATTAGTCTAATTATTAGTCTAATATTAGACTCTAATATGTAGTTTAGCTGTATGGGTACTCACTAACTTGAAAGTAGGGCCCTTTCAGAGGTAGCGCTAACTTAAGGTACACATTCACCTACGTCAAAGTAAAAACATTCGTATTTAAATATATTTTTAAAAATAATGTTAAAGAAATATATCTATTATCACCAGATCCTTTACAGAGATGGTTTCAAAATTTCAGATTTGTTTAAATGACGTAGGTCTGGGGGCCCTGGGATCTAAGGCTATTATATTTAGATTTAGTAATGCAAATTAGTATGATAAGATAAATAAAAAAAGTGTATAAAATGCCAGATGAGATAGCAATTAACTAAAAACCTATAAAGTTATGGAACATATGGTTACTGAACGATATTGAATATACAATATGTATTCACTGAAGCGTCATCGTTGAATGTATAAGTTTAATTATTTCTATGTATATTCTGTTTTAATTAATTTATTGCTGTCAGTTGTTTTCAAACGAAATGTATTCATGCCATCACTGTGTGTACCCGTGTATCAATTTATTATGCATTCACAGATTTAAATACGAAATTCACTTAACTGAATTTGTATATATTCATTTTTTGTGTTTTATCTTTCCTGAAAATGTAAGTGTAAATAATATTATCCGTATTAAAGTACAAAGAGTAAAATATATAATACTTATATACGTTGAGTTCTGCCACTCAACACGCAATGCCTCCAGATTTCGGCAGAAAGTGGGGAACGGAGTGTCTTAACACTAGGTTCCCTCTGCCTACCCTGTTGTGTGCGGGATACAGCGTGAAGCTGATTATTATATATTACAAATGGAATTTGATTTGAAATTAAATCAGCTTCAAGATGTATCCCGCAGACAGCAGGGTACGCAGAGGGAACCTTTGTGTTAAGACACTCCGTTACCCCCTTTTCGCTGAATTCATGAGGCATTGCGTGTTGAGTGGCAGAACTCAACGCCGCGAGGCGATTTGCCTCGACACCAGAGCGAAGAAATGGAAATATAAATTTAAGTATATATTTCATCTCGAGTGAGGATCGAACCCACAACCAGTCGGTTTTACAGTCACACTTTGTGCCCCTGCGCCACGACTGGCCTCTGGTTTTGTAGTGTTCCATACCTCAAAAGATAAAAACGTAACCCTTATAGGATGACTTTGTTGTCCGCCTGTCCGACTGTCAAGATTGCATATCAAATATATGAATCTACGGTCTCTTGGAGCAAAGACAAAATCAAGATTATTAGTCAACGCAAATAAAAGATACGATCATTTATGCATAGTTTTTGCTGCATATTGTATGAGATTTACCACGTAACAAAACCTATAAAGTGCTTCCCATGACCTACTAAATTGGAATGAAATTTGGCACGAAGTAAGAACTAAAAAGGAGAAGAAGAAGAAGTACGAAAGAAAAAGAAGAAGAACTAAAAACTTACAAACATATAGATATTTGTAATTTATTTCCTACAAACTGAATGCATATGCCCGTAAGCTTGTTAACTTTTATAAGTTTTACTTGCCATTGACCTACAATGCTGAAATTAGTATGGAACCTTCGGTGGGCGAGTATATCTCGCACTTAACCATTTTTTTAAATATGCAATTAAGCTTTTATACATTTCATTGAGTATTTATATATAAAATAATTCTGGAAGTGGATTATGAAAAACGGAATAATATACTACTAAGTTCGGCTTACCTTCTCTGAAAACGTACATTTATTACAAACATACATAAATTTCAACTATAATTCGACCTCCTCCTACAAAATTATCTCCCTGGTATTATATGGGTACATCCGTCAATCCTTCCGTACGTGCTGTCATAGCATAAAACTAGGATTACATTTTAAGTGTACTCTCGTGAAAAGAGGATTCATCCAAAAATAATATAAAATTTTGATGCAGCTGTTTATTTTTTAAAATATTTTCACTTGTTTAAAATATATAATTTTGTTAAAATATAATTTTATATTTTCAGCTAATGTACCAATCGTAGTAAATTCGTAGAAACATTTACCTTCTACTAATGTAAATGTTTCTACGAATGTAAATATGGATTTATCGCGAATTTAATTAAAATTTACTTAGCACAAAAACTTCGAACTAATTACGTTGAACAAGTAGCTACTAGAGAAAATTGGAAACTAACATTCTCAAGTGCACTTAAAATGTCTCATTTGAAATTAAAAACATTTTTTATTAAATTTGTAGTGATTTTCTAACAATTTGTTTTTAAGGTTAAAGTAGGTACTTATATATTAATTGTTTTATTTAATTATATTTTAGGTACAAAAAATACTCAATACGTGCGACCAAAACCACAATAAAATTTTGGCAGACTCAATATTTTAATGTAATTTACATATTTCGAATGTATTTTAAATAATCGAGGCCAGTCGTGGTGCAGCGGCGCAAAGTGTGACTGTAAAACCGACTGGTTATGGGTTCGATCTCCACTCGAGGAGATGAAATATTTACTTAAATTAATATTTCCATTTCTTCGCTCTTGTGGCTAGGTAAAGCGCGGCATTGAGTTCTGCCACTCAACATGCCTCCAGAATTCTCTGCCTACCCTGCTGTGTGCGGGATACAGCGTGAAGCTAATTTTGATTTTTATTTATTTTGTATAATATAAAATATAATATGTCATACCTACTCTTATCAGACTATGAAGTATTCTCAATTACGATAAAATTATTCGATCTTTGTGGTGATATTAAAAATGTCCATATTTCACACCATTTTGTTAAGATCATAAATATTTATGATGGAAAAGTGAGCGGTAAGAGAGGAGGTCTTTTCAAAGGTCACTTCGGAAACACAGTATCAAAGATACTGGAAGGTCACGTAAAAAGCACGAGGACCCCCTCAGAAGGCATGTATAGACCGTAGCGTTTGGCACTCCGTTCCCTTTGACTATCCCACTAGGGATACAGCTTGAAGGTAAGTTAAATTAATTTATTAAGATAAGAGAAGTAATGTACGGTATACTTCGATCTATTCTTAGAACAGAATAGTTCATTGAGTGTGAGGGAATAACTTAGCCGTATACTAGTGCAACTACATATATGCATGTCAGATATTTGTACTTAAAATAGAGATTGTCTGGTTGCAATAAATAAAATGCGGCATTGGGAACCAAGGAAATCAAAGAAAGGCACTTCCGTTCCCCACGTAAGCTAAGTGAAATTAAACTTTGTGTACATTTTAAAGTATTTATATAACCTACATTAGTCAAATGTAGTAGGTACTTTCTATACCTTCTAGGCGTTCAACTGCACTGGTCGTATAACTGTTAATATAAGTCTTACTTCAATGCTTACAACATATCACAAACGAACCCACAACTAGAGGTCTTCGTGACACAATCTGTCTTCAAACACGTTGGTTGTAAGTTTGATACCCACTCTGGGGAGTGAATCATTTTCTCTGTTGGATGAAGTGCAGCATTGAGTACCGCCAAGTAACACGTAGCGTCTTGAATTCGGACAGAAAGTGAAGAACGGAGAATCTTAACTGTAGGTTCTCCCTACCTATCCTGCTATCTGCTATATGGCGAGGCCAGTCGTGGCGCAGGGGCACAGAGTGTGACAGTAAAATCGACTGGTTGTGGGTTGAATCCCCCCTCGAAGAGATAAAATATTTACTTACATTTATATTTTCATTTCTTCGCTCTGGTGTCAAGGCGAAGCGCGGCGTTGAGTTCCGCCACTCAACACGCAATGCCTCCAGAACTTGGCGGAAAGTGGGAAACTATGTGTCTTAACACTAGGTTCCCTCTGCCTACCCTGCTTTGTGCGGGTACAGGGTACAGCGTAACCCTATATTGTTTGAAACATGAAGCCAATCAAATCAAAATTATACAAAATATTCAAAATGTCAAGTTTATTTTAAAATTAGTATTTCGATTGCTTTACAATTAATTCCTTAACTAAAATTTACGATAACAATTAAACTTGTCTGTCCCTTTACAAAGTTTGAGGTGGGACTCAACTGTAATTTCAATTATATACCACTACACATAAGGTCGGTACCTAAGGTTGATATCGATCGGAATCATAGAATGATTAAAGTTAACACAGAAGAGTTAAATTACAAAGCAAGAATATAAAGAGATAAATGACGCCGTCGTAGCGAAAGGTCACAAGCGTACGATTATAAACGCAACGGTTGTGGGTTCGATTCCAATTCCAATTAAAATGAAACATATAGTGTTTTCATATCTTTCAATACAGTTTTTATGAAAACTTCTTAAGGCGTTGCACATTTTTTCTGTAACTCCTTTCAAGTATGATAGAAGTCTGACTGTTTCTTTACTGTGGGTTGATCTTTTATCGACGCTGGCGGAGAACTGGTAGCTTTATTAGTTGAGTTATTAGATTAGTTCCCCAAAGTGTTCAGCGTAGCAGAGGTAGTGACCACTTTATAACAAAGATAACTATGTAGAGTGGTGGGAAGGTTCAGCATTGAAGTATATAGACATCATGGGATACTAAGAAATTATTAGCTTTCTAATGGAGCAAATTGTAATGAGAAATTCTATTACAGATTCAATATTATCATTAATAAAATTGAAGTGGTATAGGAATTGTAAAAGTATAATCGTAAAAATTGCAAAAATATAGTCTACGTACCGCTTACACGTGCAAAGCTATGAACCATCTCCTCAAAATTCTCCATGTAAGCCATATATTTGTACATAAAATTCTTGATTAAAGACTAAATATTTAGATATAAAGGCAGTGATCTAAAAGTTCAAGATATACTATAAGCAATAGGCATATTTTCATCCTCTAACATTCGCTTGACAATCCTATTGTAGTCCTTAATTGGTTTACCGGTAAACAGCGACGACATCACAACTGATCATGGTTTCATTGTTACCTCACTTAAAGTCTTTGAAAATTGGTCACAATCCCTAAAATTTGATGTCGTCGGGCCACGCAGTGGTAAAAGTACTTTGCGATATGTTGAGCTAGTTTGTACGTCGCCCTAGCGAATTGCGAAACTCTCTATTACATGAAGAGTCTTTTTTGTTTGTATCTGGTAACACATACAACTTAAGAAGTTTTACAAAGTTAAGCACGAGAAGTTTAATTTTCCCTATCGTTTTAAACATTTTTGTTAAGCTTATTTTATATTTTACTATGTCGATATAATTAATCATAGTTGGGTATCTGAGTTCAAAATTGTTTAAATTTGATTTGTTTGTAGTAACAAAAACAAATTTCCTTTTTTTCTCATAGGATAGCCTCTGTAGCTTCGGAGAGATTCTTGTCCTTTTTGAACAAAAGTTATTTCAGATATTAGTAAATAATTTCAAGTATAAATATTTGAATGTAGCTAAACTTCAAGCTGCGCTAAATGGAAACCGTCCAAACGCTTACCACCACTAGGCCATACGTTTCTATCAAGGGTTCGAATCCTGCAACACTTAAGTTTTTATATATAATCAGTTTCACGCAGTATCCCGTACACAGCAGGGTAGGTAGAGGGAACTTAGTGTTAAGATACTTCATTCCCCACTTTCCACTGAATTCTTCTGCTTCTGAAACAAAGCCTAAAAGATTCAATATGTTTCATAGAGCTTACAAATTGTGTCTGTTATAGGAGTTTGGATTTTAATAAAATAAATGCCATATTTTTTTTATATCTCTATATAAAACGTATTCTTAACAAGCGACGATCAAATATGATGCCAACAATTAAGATGAAAGCGATAAAAGCCTGTCATTACCAAGAAAAGCAATTACGGTATAGACAAGGTCTCCATAAATTAACAAGACCTTTATGCTATCTTGTAAGCTTTCTTTGTAGTTGATATAACATTATCTTATGTTTATTTCAAAGAATAAAAGTAAAAAATATGAAAAAAAAATCAGGTCAAAAAAGGGTAATTACATAGGTATATAATATATATATATATATATATATATATATATATATATATATATATATATATATANGTCAGTTGACATAATTATTATATCAAACTACCGCCAACGATTTCTTAATTGCCTCGCGTACTGCCCTGGATTCCTGCAGAATGAGCTGATAGTATCTTGCCCTCTGGTATGGTGGGTTTGAGACTTCAATGATCTTATGAGATGATCCCAGGTGGTAGAAAGTTTCCAGCCATCCTCTCTAATGAAATTAGGATGTTTTTGTATTTCAATAGCCTCATCATTCACTTTTTCTCAAACAATTCAAGCCGGATCATTCTAGGAATGTATCTGTTTTCCTGAGCGAGTTTATCAAACCTAATGTAGTGGCTGGGTTTATCCACAGTATGCTCACACACAGCTGACTTTGATACATGCCCATTCTTGATGTCGGAGATGTGTTCCTTCACCCTCACACCGATGCTTCTCTTTGTTTGACCAATGTATGATAAGCCACAGTCACAATCTAGTTTGTATACACCTGCACTCTGTAAAGGAACTTTTCACTGGTCTCAAGAATTGGCTCACTTTCTTGTTAGGCTTGAATATAGTTTTTATAGAAGCTCTTCTTAAGATATTTTCCTTTTTTTATACTGCATACCACACTAGGCAGTGTTGGTAGAGGAAGCTTTGTTAGAACACTCCACTCTTCATTTTCCGCTGAATTCTGAAGGCATTGCGTGTTGAGTGGCAGAACTCAACGGCGCGCTTAGCCTCGACACCAAAGCGAAAAAATGGAAATATAAATTTAAGTAAATATTTCATCTCCTCGAGTGGGGATCGAATCCACAACTAGTCAGTTTTACAGTCACACTTCGTGCCGGTGCGCCACAACTGGCCTCTATAAAAAATCTTATTTTTGCAAATACTAAAATTAATAAAAAAAAATATTTTGAAATTAAAATTATTAAAAATATTATTAAAATAAAAAAAGCAAACACGTTATCCCTAATATCAATGAATAATTGTTTAAACATAATTTAATATTGAACGGTCGATGAATATAAATATAATTTGTAAGTTGTGTAATGTGTAAAATTGTTAAATATTCATATATAAACACTCGCTTAACACCTTAGATCTAAGTAAAATTTTGGAAAAATAATGTAAAGTTAAAAATAACATTTTTTTATTATAGGTATTAATTGTATGTAAACAATAATGTAATTAATATATATGATAAGGAAACTATAAAATAAAATATATAAGATATAATAATAAATTAAAAAAGAGTACGGACCAAGTGTCTATAGTGTTAAATATTATAATAATAATAAAAAATATATATAATTTGAAATAAGGAAACAACATCGTTGAGTAAAAAGTTTATTTTTGTGATTGTACGCTGAGTAATTGAAAACTTAAGCTAAAGTGGCCTATTTTTTTCATGTTTTCCTTCCAATTAGCCATCTGTTTCTTGCTAAAAGTTTACAATTTGCTCCGTGAGTTAGGTACTCGTTATAAGAATATATTTATTATTTCTTCCTTTACGGTAGTGACTCCTTATTAGACGTGAAAACATTTTTCCCTAATTTATGACTTATCGTATTGCATTAGCAAATTAAAAATTAGGCAATTATATACAAATGAAGGATAAAATCCGAAAAGTTAAAATTGATAGGTACTTCATAAAAAAATCAAAAAATTCACACAAAATGAGTCCACACGCCCGCAAACTTAAGTTTGACATTTTTATTCGCCGCGTAGTCAAAATTTATAGAGTAATTCCCGTAAATCTACAATTATAAAAAAAAGCAAGTGAGAGCTTGCAGTACAAATAAAGAAAAAATCGAAAAATTATATTTTATTTCTATATTACAGACAAAAACTATTAAAAACTTATAATTCGTAATCCATTTTATACAAAATGAGTGCACAGGCCCGCAAATTTACCGGCCACTGCTTGAGCGGCTTATTTTTATATTTATATATCTTTCATTAAAGGCTGATATTTAAGAATTACGTGTAACTTCACATTTTTTTTAATTACTCATCCTAAAGAGTTTTAAATTTAATTATATTAATACTAATCAGAAAACATATGTTTTTGTGAGCAATTTATTATATATCTATATATGTCACGTATAAGTAAGTACATTTATATATATACTCGTACTTATAATGTCAATATTCATCCATTATTCATGTGATAATAATTCATCATTAATATTATGAAGACGCTAACTGGCTTATTTCCCATTGATTCAGCTCGTTAGCGCTAATCAAATATTCTAATATATTTAATATAAGGTACAATGGATATTTGAGCCGCAAATTTGTGATTGTGTTTTTTGATAGAACAAAAAAGAATTATAACAAAATTACGATGATTCCAATATTTTTATAGTAAACAAGCGGCCCACTCGCCCGCATACCACTTATAATTCTTTTATTATGCTACATTTGCCATAAGATAATCAATATAATTTATATAATCAATATAATTTATACATTTAATAATTTTAAGAAAGTGCAAACATTACACGGCTGCTTGCGAGGACGAAATCGGCGGCAAGAGCGCCCCCCGCAGGACTCGTGCTTGCGGGCGTAAACAAGGCGTTGCATTATTTTTAATTAAACTTTTTTTTTGAAAAGTGTACTTTCAAACGACATGCTACAAAGGCCAAAGATTATCTTCATAAAGTTTCCTTGATATAATAATTTTCGCTCGTAAGTTTTTAATATCTTACTCAAATAAAAAACGTTGAAATATCATCTTGAAATTTTCAATATTTTTATGTCACAAAATGCCATATTGTGACTTATTTATAAGAGATATATATACGGTAGCGCGGACTTTTTTTAGAACTAATAAAATAGAACATTTCTTCCATATAATGTACTTACATATATTCAACAATATTTGCAGCGCACGCGCTTAAAGCAATTTGATGATGTTCATTATTATTATTATTTCGTTATTTAAAGCTAACTAAGAATCACACCCTGATGTTATATAGCCTATGGCACTCCTGGGAAATGTATCTTTTATACAAAATAAAAAAAAATAAATCCGACCAGTAGTTCAAGAGATCTTAGCGTTTTTAAACAAACAAACAAACAAACTCTTCCGCTTTATTATATTAATTTACATAACTACGTATTTCATTCTATAAATATTGCATTTTGCAAAAATTGCTTTGAAATAAAACAATAATGTATCTCTACTTGTCAGACAGGTTATCTTTACCATTATCTCCAGTTTTATGACGCTCAGTTAGATACAGACTTCTCTAAGGATGTCAATTATCTAGGCAATAAGATGATAATATATGAATTCCTAAAATTTAAATATTATAATAACTATTAAATAGGAATTTAATAAAAAAATATTCCAAAAACTTAACTTTTTATTTTCTATATATACAAACTATCTAGTTAATATTTTATTTTCTATATATACAAAGTACCCAGTTAATACTATTATCATTATATGAAAAAAGTTAAAATCAGTATAATACGTCTTTGATTATTGTCTATAAATAAATAAATAATTAAAAATATTTATTTTAATTCACTATTTATATTTTGGCTCAATTTATTTGTTCCAACAAAACATCATCCTATAGAATATGATCTTTTGAACGTCGCATTTCTTCTCCTTCTACAAAATTTTCTCTTAAACTTCCGTCTTGTTTGAAATCCCTTTAATTTTTCACTGTTGTTTAATGTTTCTATGATATTTGTCCATTTTAGATCTAAGTCCTCGGGTGGCTTATCATTAATTAAAATTATTGGTTTTACAAAGCAAACAGTCTTATCTTCTGGCTTAGTGTCACCTTTTAAAAACACCGACGATATTTCTGACCAGTTGTGAGGCATGGCTTCTTCTGGAGTATTTAATTTTGAACCTTCTTTAGAAGAAATTATTGCAATTTCTACGTTATGTGACAGTTCAGATGTTCTTCCGTCATTTTCTGCATTTTCTTGAGCTATTGCATTCAGTGCTGCTTCTGCATCAGCTGCAGCTCTCTGAAAAAAAATAAAAAGTACCTTGAAGAAAAAATCGTAAGCCTTTTTTACATCCTTCAACATCTATCTAAGCATTATTATAAAAGTCGACTTAATATTATTTTGTTACCCGGTGATAAGAAGATATATTTATTTTGATTTTTTTACGCCTCATAAAAAGAGGGAAACTAGTGTTAAGCCACTCCGTTCTCCACTTCCCACCCAATTGTAGTAAATGAGAGAGTTTTGCTGGAGCGAAAATAAATCTAATTTAATCCCCCGAGTGGGAATCAGAGCTGACTCACTCACTGTGTCGTTGAGCCACCACAGCCACTGCACACTTTTAAATTTATTTATATAAATGCTTAGAGGCGTCTGATCTGAGGCGTAAACGCGATGATTGTGGGTTTGATTCCCACCGAAATTATGTATATTATAGCGCGGCGTTGACTTTCGCTCAACACACGATATCTCAAATTATTGTCATAATATTATGTTCATTCTGCCTTATACGCTATACAAGAAAAAGGATTTGTTGACGACAGAGTTGTTAACATTGCTATATTTATTATTAAAGAGGCCCTTGCAGTTTAAACGCTTTGTATGTTTTAACGTTGTTGTCCTATCCAATTTGAGTTTCGCACTCAATTTGGATGCTAAATTTAAATAGAGTTGTATTATGTAAACTCCAATTATTCCAGAAATACGGAATAGCTCAAAACAGATAGCTACAAAATATAAACACACACACTTGTATATACCAACCGTGATTTTCACATATTTGTACGGTTCTCAACCTCAAAGGCATCGTAAAACTGCGCGAAACGAATCCCTTGAGAATATACTGGTGGATACGAAACTAGCGGATCGAAATGCCATACAAAATTTATTTAGAATATTTCTTCCCTTCTTATCTATCCCTTCTTATGTGATGTAAATATAAAGAAAAATTGTTCCAATGATCGTTTTATGTGTATATTAAGTTAAAGTATTTTGTTTGTAAAAGGTTTCTTGGAGTTCTAAAAATGCTATGAGGGAATTCTAATTGAGCGAAAAATCACTTCTTTTTCATGAACCATTATGGCAGTATAATATAATTATATTTTTGTCATCATATTTGAAACATAAACACCCATCGTGGCGCAGGAGCACAGACGTGTAATTATAAGTGCCATAGGTTGTTGATTCGATACCACTCGAGGAAATTAAATATTTAATATTTTCATTCTTCTCTCTGGTGACGAGGCTAAGTGCGGCGGTAAATTCCGCCAACGTTGCCTCCAGAATTTGGCGGAAACTGGGCTCCTTCTGTCTACCCTGCTATTGATTTTATTTCGATGATACATGTTTCAAACCAATTTATGTATTATTGATATTTTCTATCAACAAACTACTTTATGCTATGAAACGTTTCGACAAAGTGGACTTATACAACGAAAGCTTTTATGCTGAAATAAACTTTAGTTGCACCGGTCAAGTTGAAATAGCGTTAACAAACAATTGTTTTTATTTGAAAGCTGACTATATTGAAAACTAAAATGCAGAGATTTTTGTTATGAATAATAAATAAAAAAACAAGTTAATGTAGTGACTCTGTACCTGACATTATAACAGGAACTATAATAGAAAGATTCTAAAGTTTATTTAAACTAAATTTATTTTTTTAATTTAATAAAAAAATAAATGAACTGTTTTATTTAAATTAGTTTCACTCTCGTATTAACTTATTTGCATTTGATCTAATCCAAAAATAATTTTGAAATGTTTTAAGCACATTCTCTGCGGCACTTATTTTTGAGAACTTTCAGCTAGTGCGCTTGAGATTTATTCGGGCTCATATTTTATACTAGCGGCCTGCTCGCGGCTTTGCCCGCTTGAATTACATGATTATTCATTTAAGAAATATAGATATTACAAACAGCCTTAACTATTAATTAATTGATTTGGATAAGTACTCACGATATTATTTGTAAAATAAAATACAAT